>AWOL01S0004233.1:0-16046 GCA_000715115.1 Nicotiana otophora
TTCGTCCTCGAATGAGGAGTAGAGTCCGCCCCAAACACCTAACAACCATTTGGCTATACAAACAAGTGAGAATATTTTCTTTTCACAACACTCTCGGCCTCCGAGGTGACCTTCTCGACTTACATTAGTCTATAACCTTCGTGCACATTAGTCTACTTCGGCACCACAAAACCTTAAATTTATTGGCGAAATTTTAAGGTGCTTATATCCTCCCCCGCTTAGTATCATTGGACCTCGAATGAGGAGTAGAGTCCGCCCCAAACACCTAACATAACTCAACTCTTTTTTCAAACATATCAAGACCTACAATTTGACGAACTCCCAAATCTTTAAAAATTGTCGGAAGAGTTTCCCCTGTAATTTGGCCTATCCTCCTGTCGTAAAAATCACTAAAATCAACCTAACAACACATACACAACTCAAGAAAGCATCAAAATATATATCAATAAATCCAATCTCAACATTGCAGTCTTTACAACATCCACAGTGTTATCCTGACATGAACTGTACATATTTAAATAATAACACATAGAAAGTACCTTTCGAACCACAACCATTTGGCTATACAAACAAGTGAGAATATTTTCTTTTCACAACACTCTCGGCCTTCGAGGTGACCTTCTCGACTCACATTAGTCTACAACCTTCGTGCACATTAGTCTACTTCGGCACCACAAAACCTTAAATTTATTGGCGAAATTTTAAGGTGCTTATATCCTCCCCCGCTTAGTATCATTGGACCTCGAATGAGGAGTAGAGTCCGCCCCAAACACCTAACATAACTCAACTCTTTTTTCAAACATATCAAGACCTACAATTTGACGAACTCCCAAATCTTTAAAAATTGTCGGAAGAGTTTCCCCTGTAATTTGGCCTATCCTCCTGTCGTAAAAATCACTAAAATCAACCTAACAACACATACACAACTCAAGAAAGCATCAAAATATATATCAATAAATCCAATCTCAACATTGCAGTCTTTACAACATCCACAGTGTTATCCTGACATGAACTGTACATATTTAAATAATAACACATAGAAAGTACCTTTCGAACCACAACCATTTGGCTATACAAACAAGTGAGAATATTTTCATTCCACAACACTCTCGGCCTTTGAGGAGACCTTCTCGACTCACATTAGTCTACAACCTTCGTGCACATTACTCTACTTCGGCACCACAAAACCTTAAATTCGTTGGCGACATTTTAAGGGGCGTTACAACCTCTCCCGCTTAGGATTATTCGACCTCGAATGAGGAGTAGAGTCCGCCCCAAACACCTAACATAACTCAACTCTTCTTTCAAACATATCAAGACCTAAAATTTGACTAACTCCTAAAACTTTTAAAATTTTCGGAAGAGTTTCCCCTGTAATTTGGCCGATGCACCTGTCGTGAAATCACCAAAACCAACCTTACAACACATACACAACTCAAGAAAGCATCAAAATATATGTCACTAAATGTAATCTCAACATTACAGGTTTACAACATCCACAGTGTTATCCTGACATGAACTGTACATATTGAAATAATAACACATAGAAACTACCTTTCGAACCACAACCATTTGGCTATACAAACAAGTGAGAATATTTTCTTTTCACAACACTCTCGGCCTTCGAGGTGACCTTCTCGACTCACCTTAGTCTACAACCTTCGTGCACATTAGACTACTTCGGCACCACAAAACCTTAAATTCGTTGGCAAAATTTTATGGGGCCTTACATCCTCCCCCGCTTAGGATCATTCGTCCTCGAATGAGGAGTAGAGTCCGCCACAAACACGTAACATAACTCAACTCTTCTTTCAAACATATCAAGACCTAAAATTTGACTAACTCCCAAATCTTTAAAAATTTTCAGAAGAGTTTTCTCTGTAATTTGGCCTATCCACCTGTCGTAAAATCACCAAAACCACCCTAACAACACAAACACAACTCAAGAAAGCATCACAATATATATCAATAAATCTAAACTCAACATTACAGGCATTTAATCATTCACAGTGTTATCTTGACATGAACTGTACATATTTAAATAATAACACATAGAAAGTATCTTTCGAACCTCAACCATTTGGCTATACAAACAAGTGAGAATATTTTCTTTTCACAACACTCTCGGCCTTCGAGGTGACCTTCTCGATTCACATTAGTCTATAACCTTAGTGCACATTAGTCTACTTCGGCACCACAAAACCTTAAATTAATTGGCGAGATTTTAAGGTGCCTTACATCCTCCCCCGCTTAGTATCATTCGACCACGAATGAGGAGTGGAGTCCGCCCCAAACACCTAACATAACTCAACTCTTCTTTCAAACATATCAAGACCTAAAATTTGACTAACTCCCAAATCTTTTAAAATTTTTGGAAGAGTTTCCCCTATAATTTGGCCTATGCACCTGTCGTAAAATAACCAAAACCAACCTAACAACACATACACAACTCAAGAAAGCATCAAAATATATGTCAATAAATCTAATCTCAACATTACACGCTTTACTACATCCACAGTGTTATCCTGACATGAACTGTACATATTTAAATAATAACACATAGAAAGTACCTTCCGAACCACAACCATTTGGCTATACAAACAAGTGAGAATATTTTCTTTTCACAACACTCTCGGCCTTCAAGGTGACCTTCTCAACTCACATTAGTCTACAACCTTCGAGCACATTAGTCTACTTCGGCACCACAAAACCTTAAATTCGTTGGCAAAATTTTATGGGGCCTTACATCCTCCCCCGCTTAGGATCATTCGTCCTCGAATGACGAGTAGAGTCCGCCCCAAACACCTAACGTAACTCAACTCTTCTTTCAAACATATCAAGACCTAAAATTTGACTAACTCCCAAATCTTTAAAAATATTTGGAAGAGTTTCCCCTGTAATTTGGCCTGTGCACCTGTCGTAAAATCACCAAAACCAACCTAACAACACAAACATAACTCAAGAAAGCATCAAAATATATATCAATAAATCTAATCTCAACATTACAGGCTTTACTACATCCACAGTGTTATCCTGACATGAATTGTACATATTGAAATAATAACACATAGAAAGTACCTTTCGAATCACAACCATTTGGCTATACAAACAAGTGAGAATATTTTCTTTTCACAACACTCTCGGCCTTCGAGGTGACCTTCTCGACTCACATTAGTCTACAACCTTCGTGCACATTAGTCTACTTCGGCACCACAAAACCTTAAATTCGTTGGCAAAATTTTAAGGGGCCTTACATCCTCCCCAGCTTAGTATCATTCGACCTCGAATGAGGAGTAGAGTCCGCCCCAAACACCTAACATAACTCAACTCTTTTTTCAAACATATCAAGACCTACAATTTGACGAACTCCCAAATCTTTAAAAATTGTCGGAAGAGTTTCCCCTGTAATTTGGCCTATCCTCCTGTCGTAAAAATCACTAAAATCAACCTAACAACACATACACAACTCAAGAAAGCATCAAAATATATATCAATAAATCCAATCTCAACATTGCAGTCTTTACAACATCCACAGTGTTATCCTGACATGAACTGTACATATTTAAATAATAACACATAGAAAGTACCTTTCGAACCACAACCATTTGGCTATACAAACAAGTGAGAATATTTTCTTTTCACAACACTCTCGGCCTTCGAGGTGACCTTCTCGACTCACATTAGTCTACAACCTTCGTGCACATTAGTCTACTTCGGCACCACAAAACCTTAAATGTATTGGCGAAACTTTAAGGGGCCTTACATTCTCCCCCGCTTAGGATCATTCGACCTCGAATGAGGATAAGAGTCCGCCCCAAACGCCTAACATAACTCAACTCTTCTTTCAAACATATCAAGACCTAAAATTTGACTAACTCCCAAATCTTTCAAAATTTTCGGAAGAGTTTCCCCTGTAATTTGGCCTGTGCACCTGTCGTAAAATCACCAAAACCAACCTTACAACCCAAACATAACTCAAGAAAGCATCAAAATATATATCAATAAATCTAATCTCAACATTACAGGCTTTACTACATCCACAGTGTTATCCTGACATGAACTATACATATTTAAATAATAAGACATAGAATGTACCTTTCAAACCACAAACATTTGGCTATACAAACAAGTGAGAATATTCTCCTTTCACAACACTCTCGGCCTTCGAGGTGACCTTCTCGACTCACATTAGTCTACAACCATCGCGCACATTATTCTACTTCGGCACCACAAAACCTTAAATTTATTGGCAAAATTTTAAGGCACCTTACATCCTCCCCCGCTTAGGATCATTCGACCTCAAATGAGGAGTAGAGTCCGCCCCAAACGCCTAACATAACTCAACTCTTCTTTCAAACATATCAAGACCTAAAATTTGACTAACTCCCAAATCTTTCAAAATTTTTGGAAGAGTTTCCCCTGTAATTTGGCCGATGCACCTGTCGTAAACTCACCAAAACCAACCTAACAACACATACACAACTCAAGAAAGCATCACAATCTATATCAATAACACATATCTCAACATTACAGGCATTTCAACATGCACGGTGTTATCCTGATATGAACTGTACATATTTAAGTAATAATACATAAAAGTACCTTTCGAACCACAACCATTTGGTTATACAAACAAGTGAGAATATTTGCTTTTCACAACACTCTCGGCCTTCGAGGTGACCTTCTCGACTCACATTAGTCTACAACCTTCGTGCACATTAGTCTACTTCGGCACCACAAAACCTTAAATTCGTTGGCAAAATTTTAAGGGGCCTTACATCCTCCCCCGCTTAGTATCATTCGACCTCGAATGAGGAGTAGAGTCCTCCCCAAACACCTAACATAACTCAACTCTTCTTTCAAACATATCAAGACCTAAAATTTGACGAACTCCCAAATCTTTAAAAATTTTCGGAAGAGTTTCCCCTGTAATTTGGCCTATCCACCTGTCGTAAAATCACCANATCACTAAAATCAACCTAACAACACATACACAACTCAAGAAAGCATCAAAATATATATCAATAAATCCAATCTCAACATTGCAGGCTTTATAACATCCACAGTGTTATCCTGACATGAATTGTACATATTTAAATAATAATACATAGAAAGTTCCTTTCGAACCACAACCATTTGGTTATACAAACAAGTGAGAATATTTTCTTTTCACAACACTCTCGGCCTTCGAGGTGACCTTCTCGATTCACATTAGTCTACAACCTTCGTGCACATTAGTCTACTTCGGCACCATAAAACCTTAAATTTATTTTGGAAATTTAAGGTGCCTTACATCCTTCCCCGCTTAGGATCATTCGACCTCGAAAGAGGAGTATAGTCCGCCCCAAACACCTAACATAACGCAACTCTTCTTTCAAACATATCAAGACCTAAAATTTGACTAACTCCCAAATCTTTGAAAATTTTCGGAAGAGTTTCCCGTGTAATTTGGCCTATCCACCTGTCGTAAAATCACCAAAACCAACCTAACAACACACACACAACTCAAGAAAGCATCACAATATATATCAATAAATCTAGTCTCAACATTACAGGCATTACAACATCCACATTGTTATCCTGACATGAACTGTACATATTTAAATAATAACACATAGGAAGTATCTTTCGAACCACAACAATTTATCTATACAAACAAGTGAGAATATTTTCTTTTCACATCACTCTCGGCCTTCAAGGTGACCTTCTCGAATCACATTAGTCTAGAACCTTCGTGCGTATCAGTCTACTTCGGCACCACAAAACCTTAAATTTATTGGCGAAATTGTAAGGTGCCTTACATCCTCCCCCGCTTAGTATCATTCGACCTCGAATGAGGAGTAGAGTCCGCCCAAACACCTAACATAACTCAACTCTTCTTTCTAACATATCAAGACCTAAAATTTGACTAACTCCCAAATTTTCAAAATTTTCGGAAGAGTTTCCCCTTTAATTTGGCCTAGGCACCTATCGTAAAATCACCAAAACCAACCTAACAACACATACACAACTCAAGAAAGCATCACAATATATATCAATAAATCTAATCTCAACATTATAGGCATTTCAACATTCACAGTGTTATCTTGACATGTACTGTACATATTTAAGTAATAACACATAGAAAGTACCTTTCGAACCACAACCATTTGGCTATACAAACAAGTGAGAATATTTTTTTTTCACAACACTCTCGGCCTCCGAGGTGACCTTCTCGACTCACATTAGTCTACAACATTTGTGCACATTAGTCTACTTCGGCACTACAAAACCTTAAATTTATTGGCAAAATTGTAAGGTGCCTTACGTCCTCCCCCGCTTAGTATCATTCGACCTCGAATGGGGAGTAGAGTCCGCCCCAAACACCTAACATAACTCAACTATTCTTTCAAACATATCAAGACCTAAAAATTGACTAACTCCCAAATCTTTAAAAATTTTCGGAAGAGTTTCCCCTGTAATTTTGCCTATGCACCTGTCGTGAAATCACCAAAACCAACCTAACAACACATATACAACTTAAGAAAGCATCACAATATATATCAATAAATCTAATCTCAACATTACAGGCTTTACAACATCCACAGTGTTATCCTGATATGAACTGTACATATTTAAATAATTACACATAGAAAGTACCTTTCGAACCACAACCATTTGGCTACACAAACAAGTGAGAATATTTTCTTTTCACAACCCTCTCGGCCTTCGAGGTGCCCTTCTCGGCTCACATTAGTCTACAACCTTCGTGCACATTAGTCTACTTCGGCACCACTAAACCTTAAATTTATTGGCGAAATTTTAAGGTGCCTTACATCTTCCCCCGCTTAGTATCATTCGACCTCGAATGAGGAGTAGAGTCCGCGCCAAACACCTAACATAACTCAACTCTTCTTTCAAACATATCAAGACCTAAAATTTGACTATCTCCCAAATCTTTAAAAATTTTTGGAAGAGTTTCCCCTGTAATTTGGCCTATGCACCTGTCGTGAAATCACACAAACCAACCTAACAACACATATACAACTCAAGAAAGCATCAAAATATATATCAATAAATTTAATCTCAACATTACAGGCTTTACAACATCCACAGTGTTATCCTGACATGAACTGTACATATTTAAATAATAACACATAGAAAGTACCTTTCGAACCACAACCATTTGTCTATACAAACAAGTAAGAATATTTTCTTTTCACAACACTCTCGGCCTTCAAGGTGACCTTCTCGACTCACATTAGTCTACAACCTTCGTGCACATTAGTCTACTTCGGCACCACAAAACCTTAAATTCGTTAGCAAAATTTTAAGGTGCCTTACATTCCCCCCCTCTTAGGATCATTCGTCCTCGAATGAGGAGTAGAGTCCGCCCCAAACACCTAACAACCATTTGGCTATACAAACGAGTGAGAATATTTTCTTTTCACAACACTCTCGGCCTCCGAGGTGACCTTCTCGACTNATCAATAAATTTAATCTCAACATTACAGGCTTTACAACATCCACAGTGTTATCCTGACATGAACTGTACATATTTAAATAATAACACATAGAAAGTACCTTTCGAACCACAGCCATTTGTCTATACAAACAAGTAAGAATATTTTCTTTTCACAACACTCTCGGCCTTCAAGGTGACCTTCTCGACTCACATTAGTCTACAACCTTCGTGCACATTAGTCTACTTCGGTACTACAAAACCTTAAATTTATTGGCGAGATTTTAAGGTGCCTTACATCCTCCCCCGCTTAGTATTATTCGACCTCGAATGGGGAGTAGAGTCTGCCCCAAACACCTAACATAACTCAAGTCTTCTTTCAAACATATCAAGACCTAAAGTTTGACTAACTCCCAAATCTTTAAAAATTGTCGGAAGAGTTTCCCCTGTAATTTGGCCTATGCACCTGTCGTGAAATCACCAAAACCATCCTAACAACACATATACAACTCAAAAAAGTATCAAAATATATATCAATAAATTTAATCTCAACATTACAGGCATTACAACATCCACAGTGTTATCCTGACATGAACTGTACATATTTAAATAATAACATATAGAAAGTACCTTTCGAACCACAACTATTTGTCTATAAAAATAAGTGAGAATACAACCTTCATGCACATTAGTCTACTTCGGCACTACAAAACCTTAAATTTATTGGCGAAATTTTAAGGTGCCTTACATCCTCCCCCGGTTAGTATCATTCGACCTTGAATGAGGAGTAGAGTCCGCCCCAAACACCTAACATAACTCAACTCTTCTTACAAACATATCAAGACCTAAAATTTGACGAACTCCCAAATCTATAAAAAAAATTTGGAAGCGTTTCCCCTGTAATTTGGCCTATCCACCTGTCGTGAAACCACCAAAACCAACCTAACAACACATATACAACTCAAGAAAGCATCAAAATATATATACATAAATTTAATCTCAATATTACAGGCTTTACAACATCCACAGTGTTATCTTGACATGAACTGTACATATTTAAATAATAACACATAGAAAGTACCTTTCGAACCACAACCATCTGTCTATACAAACAAGTGAGAATATGTTCTTTTCACAACACTCTCGGCCTTCGAGGTGACCTTCTCGGCTCACATTAGTCTACAACCTTCGTGCACATTAGTCTACTTCGGCACCACAAAACCTTAAATTTATTGGCGAAAGTTTAAGGTGCCTTACATCCTCCCCCGCTTAGTATCATTCGACCTCGAATGAGGAGTAGAGTCTGCCCCAAACACCTAACATAACTCTACTCTTCTTTCAAACATATCAAGACCTTAAATTTGACTAACTCCCAAATCTTTAAAACATTTTGGAAGAGTTTCCCCTGTAATATGGCCTATGCACCTGTCGTGAAATCACACAAACCAACCTAACAACACATATACAACTCAAGAAAGCATCAAAATATATATCAATAAATTTAATCTCAACATTACAGGCTTTACAACATCCACAGTGTTATCCTGACATGAACTGTACATATTTAAAGAATAACACATAGAAAGTACCTTTCGAACCATAACTATTTGTCTATACAAACAAGTGAGAATATTTTCTTTTCACAACACTCTCGGCCTTGGAGGTGACCTTCTCGATTCACATTAGTCTACAACCTTCGTGCACATTAGTCTACTTCGGCACTACAAAACCTTAAATTTATTGGCGAGATTTTAAGGTGCCTTACATCCTCCCCCGCTTAGTATCATTCGACCTCGAATGGGGAGTAGAGTCCGCCCCAAACACCTAACATAACTCAACTCTTCTTTCAAACATATCAAGACCTAAAATTTGACTAACTCCCAAATCTTTAAAAAATTTTGGAAGAGTTTCCCCTGTAATATGGCCTATGCACCTGTCGTGAAATCACACAAACCAACCTAACAACACATATACAAGTCAAGAAAGCATCAAAATATATATCAATAAATTTAATCTCAACATTACAGGCTTTACAACATCCACAGTGTTATCCTGACATGAACTGTACATATTTAAAGAATAACACATAGAAAGTACCTTTCGAACCACAACCATTTGTCTATACAAACAAGTGAGAATATTTTCTTTTCACAACACTCTCGGCCTTCGAGGTGACCTTCTCGATTCACATTAGTCTACAACCTTCGTGCACATTAGTCTACTTCGGCACTACAAAACCTTAAATTTATTGGCGAGATTTTAAGGTGCCTTACATCCTCCCCCGCTTAGTATCATTCGACCTCGAATGGGGAGTAGAGTCCGCCCCAAACACCTAACATAACTCAACTCTTCTTTCAAACATATCAAGACCTAAAGTTTGACTAACTCCCAAATCTTTAAAAAATTTCGGAAGAGTTTCCCCTGTAATTTGGCCTATGCACCTGTCGTGAAATCACCAAAACCAACCTAACAACACATATACAACTCAAGAAAGCATCAAAATATATATCAATAAATTTAATCTCAACATTACAGGCTTTACAACATCCACAGTGTTATCCTGACATGAACTGTACATATTTAAAGAATAACACATAGAAAGTACCTTTCGAACCATAACTATTTGTCTATACAAACAAGTGAGAATATTTTCTTTTCACAACACTCTCGGCCTTGGAGGTGACCTTCTCGATTCACATTAGTCTACAACCTTCGTGCACATTAGTCTACTTCGGCACTACAAAACCTTAAATTTATTGGCGAGATTTTAAGGTGCCTTACATCCTCCCCCGCTTAGTATCATTCGACCTCGAATGGGGAGTAGAGTCCGCCCCAAACACCTAACATAACTCAACTCTTCTTTCAAACAAATCAAGACCTAAAGTTTGACTAACTCCCAAATCTTTAAAAAATTTCGGAAGAGTTTCCCCTGTAATTTGGCCTATGCACCTGTCGTGAAATCACCAAAACCAACCTAACAACACATATACAACTCAAGAAAGTATCAAAATATATATCAATAAATCTAATCTCAACATTACAGGCATTACAACATCCACAGTGTTATCCTGACATGAACTGTACATATTTAAATAATAACATATAGAAAGTACCTTTCGAACCACAACTATTTGTCTATACAAATAAGTGAGAATACAACCTTCATGCACATTAGTCTACTTCGGCACTACAAAACCTTAAATATATTGGCAAAATTATAAGGTGCCTTACATCCTCCCCCGGTTAGTATCATTCGACCTCGAATGAGGAGTAGAGTCCGCCCCAAACACCTAACATAACTCAACTCTTCTTTCAAACATATCAAGACCTAAAATTTGACGAACTCCCAAATCTTTGAAACATTTTGGAAGCGTTTCCCCTGTAATTTGGCCTATCCACCTGTCGTGAAATCACCAAAACCAACCTAACAACACATATACAACTCAAGAAAGCATCAAAATATATATACATAAATTTAATCTCAACATTACAGGCTTTACAACATCCACAGGGTTATCCTGACATGAACTATACATATTTAAATAATAAAAAATAGAAAGTAACTTTCGAACCACAACCATTTGTCTATACAAACAAGTGAGAATATTTTCTTTTCACAACTCTCTCGGCCTTCTAGTTGACCTTCTCGACTCACATTAGTCTACAACCTTCGTGCACATTAGTCTACTTCGGCACCACAAAACTTTAATTTATTGGCGAAACTTTAAGGTGCCTTATGTCCTCCCCCGGTTAGTATCATTCGACCTCGAATGGGGAGTAGAGTCCGCCCCATACACCTAACATAACTCAACTCTTCTTTCAAACATATCAAGACCTAAAATTTGACTAACTCCCAAATCACGAAAAAATTTCTGAAGAGTTTCTCCTGTAATTTGGCCTATGCACCTGTCGTGAAATCACCAAAACAAACCTAACAACACATATACAACTCAAAAAAGCATCAAAATATATATCAATAAATTTAATCTCAACATTACAGGCTTTACAACATCCACAGTGTTATCCTGACATGAACTGTACATATTTAAATAATAACACATAGAAAGTATCTTTCGCACCACAACCATTTGTCTATACAAACAAGTGAGAATATTTTCTTTTCACAACACTCTCGGCCTTCGAGGTGACCTTCTCGACTCACATTAGTCTACAACCTTCGTGCACATTAGTCTACTTCGGCACCACAAAATCTTAAATTTATTGGCAAACTTTTAAGGTGCCTTACATCCTCCCCCGCTTAGTATCATTCGACCTCGAATGAAGAGTAGAGTCCGCCCCAAACACCTAACATAACTCAAATCTTCTTTCAAACATATCAAGACCTAAAATTTGACTAACTCCCAAATCTTTAAAAATTTTCGGAAGAGTTTCCCCTGTAATTTGGCCTATGCACCTGTCGTGAAATCACCAAAACCAACCTAACAACACATATACAACTCAAAAAAGTATCAAAATATATATTAATAAATGTAATCTCAACATTACAGGCTTTACAACATCCACAGTGTTATCCTGACATGAACTGTACATATTTAAATAATAACACATAGAAAGTACCGTTCGATCCACAACCATTTGTCTATACAAACAAGTGAGAATATTTTCTTTTCACAACACTCTCGGCCTTCGAGGTGACCTTCTCGACTCACATTAGTCTACAATATTTGTGCACATTAGTCTATTTCGGCACTACGAAACCTTAAATTTATTGGCGAAATTTTAAGGTGCCTTACGTCCTCCCCCGCTTAGTATCATTGGACCTCGAATGGAGAGTAGAGTCCGCCCCAAACACCTAACATAACTCAACTATTCTTTCAAACATATCAAGACCTAAAAATTGACTAACTCCCAAATCTTTAAAAATATTCGGAAGAGTTTCCCCTGTAATTTGGCCTATGCACCTGTCGTGAAATCACCAAACACAACCTAACAACACATATACAACTTAAGAAAGCATCACAATATATATCAATAAATCTAATCTCAACATTACAGGCTTTACAACATCCACAGTGTTATCCTGACATGAACTGTACATATTTAAATAATAACACATAGAAAGTACCTTTCGAACCACAACCATTTGTCTATACAAACAAGTGAGAATATTTTCTTTTCACAACACTCTCGGCCTTCGAGGTGACCTTCTCGACTCACATTAGTCTACAACCTTCGTGCACATTAGTCTACTTCGGCATCACAAAACCTTAAATTTATTGGCGAAATTTTAAGGTGCCTTACATCCTCCCCCGCTTAGGATCATTCGACCTCGAATGAGGAGTAGAGTCCGCCCCAAACACCTGACATAACTCAACTCTTCTTTCAAACATATCAAGACCTAAAATTTGACTAACTCCCAAATCTTTCAAAATTTTCGGAAGAGTTTCCCCTGTAATTTGGCCTATCCACCTGTCGTAAAATCACCAAAACCAACCTAACAACACATACATAACTCAAGAAAGCATCACAATATATATTAAAAACATTAATCTCAACATTACAGGCATTACAACATCCACAGTGTTATCCTGACATGAATTATACATATTTAAATAATAACACATAGAATTACCTTTCGAACCACAACCATTTGTCTACACAAACAAGTGAGAATATTTACTTTTCACAACACTCTCGGCCTTCGAGGTGACCTTCTCGGCTCACATTAGTCTACAACCTTCGTGCACATTAGTCTACTTCGGCACCATAAAACCTTAAATTTGTTGGCAAAATGTTCAGGGGCCTTACATCCTCCCCCGCTTAGGATCATTCGTCCTCGAATGAGGAGTAGAGTCCGCCCCAAACACCTAACATAACTCAACTCTTCTTTCAAACATATCAAGACCTAAAATTTGACTAACTCCCAAATCTTTCAAAATTTTCGGAAGAGTTTCCCCTGTAATTTGGCCTATCCACCTGTCGTAAAATCACCAAAACCAACCTAACAACACATACACAACTCAAGAAAGCATCAAAATATATATCAATAAATCTAATCTCAACATTACAGGCATTACAACATCCACAGTGTTATCCTGACATGAACTGTACATATTTAAATAATAACACATAGAAAGTACCTTTCGAACCACAACCATTTGTCTATACAAACAAGTGAGAATATTTTCTTTTCACAACACTCTCGGCCTTCGAGGTGACCTTCTCGACTCACATTAGTCTACAACCTTCGTGCACATTAGTCTACTTCGGCACTACAAAACCTTAAATTTATTGGCGAGATTTTAAGGTGCCTTACGTCCTCCCCCGCTTAGTATCATTCGACCTCGAATGGGGAGTAGAGTCCGCCCCAAACACCTAACATAACTCAACTATTCTTTCAAACATATCAAGACCTAAAAATTGACTAACTCCCAAATCTTTAAAAATATTCGGAAGAGTTTCCCCTGTAATTTGGCCTATGCACCTGTCGTGAAATCACCAAACACAACCTAACAACACATATACAACTTAAGAAAGCATCACAATATATATCAATAAATCTAATCTCAACATTACAGGCTTTACAACATCCACAGTGTTATCCTGACATGAACTGTACATATTTAAATAATAACACATAGAAAGTATCTTTCGAATCACAACCATTTGGCTACACAAACAAGTGAGAATATTTACTTTTCACAACACTCTCGGCCTTCGAGGTGACCTTCTCGGCTCACATTAGTCTACAACCTTCGTGCACATTAGTCTACTTCGGCACCATAAAATCTTAAATTTATTGGCGAAATTTTAAGGTGCCTTACATCCTCCTCTGCTTAGTATCATTCGACCTCGAATGAGGACAAGAGTCCGCCCCAAACACCTACCATAACTCAACTCTTCTTTCAAACATATCAAGACCTAAAATTTGACTAACTCCCAAATCTTTAAAATATTTTGGAAGAGTTTCCCCTGTAATTTGGCCTATGCACCTGTCGTGAAATCACACAAACCAACCTAACAACACATATACAACTCAAGAAAGCATCAAACTATATATCAATAAATTTAATCACAACATTACAGGATTTACAACATCCACAGTGTTATCCTGACATGCACTGTACATATTTAAATAATAACACATAGAAAGTACCTTTCGAACCACAACCTTTGTCTATACAAACAAGTGAGAATATTTTCTTTTCACAACACTCTCGGCCTTCGAGGTGACCTTCTCGACTCACATTAGTCTACAACCTTCGTGCACATTAGTCTACTTCGGCACTACAAAACCTTAAATTTATTGGCGAGATTGTAAGGTGCCTTACATCCTCCCCCGCTTAGTATCATTCGACCTCGAATGGGGAGTAGAGTCCGCCCCAAACACCTAACATAACTTAACTCTTCTTTCAAACATATCAAGACCTAAAGTTTGACTAACTCCCAAACTTTAAAAATTTGCGGAAGAGTTTTCCCTGTAGTTTGTCCTATGCACCTGTCGTGAAATCACCAAAACCAACCTAACAACACATATACAACTCAAGAAAGTATCAAAATATATATCTATAAATTTAATCTCAACATTACAGGCATTACAACATCCACAGTGTTATACTGACATGAACTGTACATATTTAAATATTAACATATAGAAAGTACCTTTCGAACCACAACCATTTGTCTATACAAACAAGTGAGACTAATGTGCATGAATGTAAGGCACCTTAACATTTTTTCCAATAAATTTAAGGTTTTGTAGAGCCGAAGTAGACTACTGTGCATGAAGGTTGTATTCTCAAATGGTTGTGGTTCGAAAGGTACTTTCTATGTGTTATTATTTAAATATGTACAGTTCATGTCAGGATAACACTGTGGATGTTGTAAAGCTTGTAATGTTAAGATTAGATTTATTGATATATATTGTGATGCTTTCTTAAGTTGTATATGTGTTGTTAGGTTGGTTTTGGTGATTTCACGACAGGTGCATAGGCCAAATTACAGGGGAAACTCTTCCGAAAATTTTTAAAGATTTGGGAGTTAGTCAATTTTTATGTCTTGATATGTTTGAAAGAATAGTTGAGTTTTGTTAGGTGTTTGGGGCGGACTCTACTCTCCATTCGAGGTCGAATGATACTAAGCGGGGGAGGACGTAAGGCACCTTAAAATCTCGCCAATAAATTTAAGGTTTTTTAGTGCCGAAGTAGACAAATATGCACGAAGGTTGTAGACTAATGTGAGTCGAGAAGGTCACCTCGAAGGCCAAGAGTGTTGTCAAAAGAAAATATTCTCACTTGTTTGTATAGACAAAGGTTGTGGTTCGAAAGGTACTTTCTATGTGTTATTATTTAAATATGTACAGTGCATGTCAGGATAACACTGTGGATGTTGTAAAGCCTGTAATGTTGAGATTAAATTTATTGATATATAGTTTGATGATTTCTTGAGTTGTATATGGGTTGTTAGGTTGGTTTTGGTGATTTCACGACAGGTGCATAGGCCAAATTACAGGGGAAACTCTTCCGAAAATTTTTAAAGATTTGGGAGTTAGTCAACTTTTATGTCTTGATATGTTTGAAAGAAGAGTTGAGTTATGTTAGGTGTTTGGGGCGGACTCTACTCCCCATTCGAGGTCGAATGATAC
>AWOL01S0004234.1:2061-54452 GCA_000715115.1 Nicotiana otophora
TCGAGAAGGTCACCTAGAAGGCCGAGAGTGTTGTGAAAAGAAAATATTCTCACTTGTTTGTATAGACAAATGGTTGTGGTTCGAAAGGTACTTTCTATGTGTTATTATTTAAATATGTACAGTTCATGTCAGGATAACACTGTGGATGTCTTAAAGCCTGTAATGTTGAGATTAAATTTATGTATATATATTTGGATGCTTTCTTGAGTTGTATATGTGTTGTTAGGTTGGTTTTGGTGATTTCACGACAGGTGGATAGGCCAAATTACAGGGGAAACGCTTCCAAAATGTTTTAAAGATTTGGGAGTTCGTCAAATTTTAGGTCTTGATATGTTTGAAAGAAGAGTTGAGTTATGTTAGGTGTTTGGGGCGGACTCTACTCCTCATTCGAGGTCGAATGATACTAACCGGGGGAGGATGTAAGGCACCTTAAAATTTCGCCAATAAAGTTAAGGTTTTGTAGTGCCGAAGTAGACTAATGTGCATGAAGGTTGTATTCTCACTTATTTGTATAGACAAATAGTTGTGGTTCGAAAGGTACTTTCTATATGTTATTATTTAAATATGTACAGTTCATGTCAGGATAACACTGTGGATGTTGTAATGCCTGTAATGTTGAGATTAAATTTATTGATATATATTTTGATACTTTCTTGAGTTGTATATGTGTTGTTAGGTTGGTTTTGGTGATTTCACGACAGGTGCATAGGCCAAATTACAGGGGAAACACTTCCGAAAATTTTTAAAGATTTGGGAGTTAGTCAAACTTTAGGTCTTGATATGTTTGAAAGAAGAGTTGAGTTATGTTAGGTGTTTGGGGCGGACTCTACTCCCCATTCGAGGTCGAATGATACTAAGCGGGGGAGGATGTAAGGCACCTTAAAATCTCGCCAATAAATTTAAGGTTTTGTAGTGCCGAAGTAGACTAATGTGCACGAAGGTTGTAGACTAATGTGAATCGAGAAGGTCACCTCGAAGGCCGAGAGTGTTGTGAAAAGAAAATATTCTCACTTGTTTGTATAGACAAATGGTTGTGGTTCGAAAGGTACTTTCTATGTGTTATTCTTTAAATATGTACAGTTCATGTCAGGATAACACTGTGGATGTTGTAAAGCCTGTAATGTTGAGATTAAATTTATTGATATATATTTTGATGCTTTCTTGACTTGTATATGTGTTGTTAGGTTGGTTTGTGTGATTTCACGACAGGTGCATAGGCCATATTACAGGGGAAACTCTTCCAAAATGTTTTAAAGATTTGGGAGTTAGTCAAATTTTAGGTCTTGATATGTTTGAAAGAAGAGTTGAGTTATGTTAGGTGTTATGTGAGCACCGTGTACGTGAGGTGACGAGTACGTACACGGGCTATTTGTTGTAAAACTCTGTTTTTCACTAAGTCATAAGTTGTTTTCTCCTTATTTGAAACACATTAGCATACATAACTATCATGTTTAAACTAGAATTGAATGCCTACTTGTTTTACTGCCTATTTGAACTCTGTGCAGCATGTTTAGTGAAATTACCTGCTTTCCTTGACATGAACTTAGCCAAAATTGTAGCATTTCTTGCTGTAATTGTTATTTCGGTTGGTTGCGCTGCATATTTACTTTGGGACTATAGAGCTTTATTTCGCGAGATCCCCCTGTACTACATATTTACTTTGGGACTACGGAACAGTATTCCGGGAGATCCCCCTGCTCAGCATATTTATTTTGGGACTACGGAACGGTATTCAGCGAGATCCCCCTGCACATTTATGTTTGGGACTACGAGACGGTATCTGGGGAGATCCCTTGTTGTTATCACTATGTTCTGAGCTGTTGTCTTTTATTGATTCTATTCCTTCTAGATTTCCATATTTATTTTTTTTACTGCGATATTTTCTTCTGTCTTATTTCATTATATTTATATGAGTAGGGCCCTGACCAGATCTCATCATTACTCGATCGAGGTTAGGCTTTGCACTTACTGGGTACCGTTGTAGTGTACTCACGCCCTTTCCTGCATATGTTTTTCGTGTGCAGATCCAGGTTCATCTTACCAGCCTCATCACTAGTTGCAATCGCTGCTGCTTATTGGAGACTTCAAGGTACATCTACCCGTGCCCGTAGATCCTCGGAGACCCTCTCTATTCCCGTATGTTCATTTTTCCTTCCTTCAGTAGAAATGATGTATAGAAGAGTTAAGACTTCTTAGTAGCTTGTGACTTGCAGGTTTTCAGGTATTGGGAATATTTTTCGTACTTTTTTCAGAGGTGATAATTGTATATGCCGAGTGGCATTCAGTTGCTTATTAGATATTTGTTACTGTTAGTAGTTAATGTTCATGCTTTTGTTTCATTTTCGCAAAGTGTTAGGCTTACCTTGTCGTAGAGACTAGGTGCCGTTACAACGGTTCATAGAGGGAGAAATTGGGTCATGACAAGTTTGTACCTGAGCTCTAGGTTAATAGGAGTCGTGATTCACAAGCCGGTTTATTAGAATCTCGCGAATCGGTACGGAGACGTCTGTACTTATCTTCGAGAGGCCAGGCTAGATATTATGCTCTTTCGGCTCGTATAGAGGCAGTTGCTTCCCACTCCGTCATTACAGGTATTGTTCCAGTCTGTCATAGAGATGTGTTAGTATTATTTGACCTAGGCTCTACGTATTCATATGTGTCCTATTATTTTGCCCCACATTTGGGCGTATCTCGGGATCCTTTGAGTTCCTCTGTTTATGTGTCTACTCCCATGGGAGATTCTCTTGTTGTGGAACGCGTGTATCGGTCTTGTTTGATTGCTCTTAGTGGTTTTGAGACCAGAGCTAACTTATGATTACTCAGCATGATATATTTTGATGTTATCTTGGGCATGGACTGGTTGTCGCCCCATTATGCTATTCTTGATTGTCACGCTAAGATCGTGACGTTGTCTATGCCAGGCTTACCACAATTAGAGTGGAGAGGTACCTTAGAGTATACTCCCCGCAGAGTTATTTCATTTCTTAAGGCTCAACGAATGGTTGAGAAGGGGTGCGATGCGTATTTAGCTTATGTGAGAGATGTCAGTGTTGATACCCCTACAGTTGATTCAGTTCCAGTAGTGAGGGTTTTCCCAGATATGTTTCCAGCTGATCTTCCGGGCATGTCGCCCGACAGAGATATTGATTTCGGCATTGATTTGTTGCCGGGCACTTAACCCATCTCTATTCCTCCATACCGTATGGCTCCTCCCGAGTTGAATGAGTTGAAGGAGTTGCTTGATAAGGGCTTCATTCAGCCCAATGTGTTACCTTGGGGTGTTCATGTATTGTTTGTGAAGAAAAGAGATGGTTCTATACGTATGTGTATTGATTATCGCCAGTTGAACAAAGTCACAGTGAAGAACAGATATCATTTGCCTCGTATTTATGACCTATTTGATCAGTTACAGGGTGCCAAAGTGTTTTTCAAGATTGTCTTGCGATTAGGTTATCATCAGTTGAAGATTCGGGAGCCAGATATCCCGAAGACTGCTTTCAGGACTCGGTATGTCCACTAAGAGTTCCTTGTGATGTCATTTGGTCTGACCAATGCCCCAGCATCCTTTATGCACTTGATGCACAGTGTGTTCCAGCCCTATATTTGTTCTTTCGTCATCGTATTCATTGATGATATTCTAGTGTATTCCCGGACTCGGGAGGAGAATGAGCAGCACTTGAGGACAGTTCTTCGGACTTTGAGAGAAAAGAAGTTGTATGCAAAGATCTCAAAATGTGAGTTCTGGTTAGATTCTGTGGCATTTTTGGGTCATATTGTGTCGAGTGAGGGGATCAAGGTGGATCCGAAGAAGGTTGAAGCAGTGCAGACTTGGCCCAGACTGTCCTCAGCGACAGAGATCCGGAGCTTCCTAGGTTTGGCGGGGTATTACCGTCGGTTTGTTGAGGGATTTTCTTCTATTGCAGCACCTATGACCAGGCTCACCTAGAAGGTTACTCCGTTTAGGTGGACAAAGGAGTGTTAGGAGAGCTTTCAGAAGCTCAAGACAGCTTTGACTACAGCCTCAATATTGGTATTGCCTTCAGGTTTGGGGTTTTATACAGTTTATTGTGATGCGTCGCGAGTTGGACTTCGCGCGGTGTTGATGTAGGACCGTAGGGTGATTGCCTACGCGTTCAGACAGCTGAAGGTGCGTGAAAAGAACTATCCTTTCCACGACTTTGAGCTAGCAGCTATTGTTCATGCCTTGAAGATTTGGAGGCACTATTTGTACGGCATTCCTTATGAGATCTACACTGATCACTGGAGTTTGCAGCATTTTTTCAAGCAGAAGGATCTTAATTTGCATCAGAGGAGGTGGTTAGAGCTGCTTAAGGATTATGACATTACCATTTTATACCATCCCGGGAAGGCCAATATGATGGTCGATGCTTTGAGTCATTAGGCAGAGAGTTTGGGGAGTTTAGCATATCTACCAGCAGCAGAGAGGCCTATGGAATTGGTTGTTCAAGCCTTAGCCAGCCAGTTTATGAGTTTGGATATTTCTGAGCCGAGTCGAGTATTGGATTGTGTGGTCTCTCGGTCTTCTCTTTATGATCGTATCAGGGAGCATCAATATGATGACCCCCATCTGCTTGTCCTTAAGGACAATGTACATCACGGTGATGCTAAGGAGGTCACTACTAGGGAGAATGGTGCATTGAGGATGCAGGGCAGGTTATGTGTGCCCAATGTGGACGGTTTGTATGAGTTGATTATCCAAGAAGCTTATAACGCACGGTAGTCCATTCATCCGGGTATCGCAAAGATGTATCAGGACCTGAGGCAGCATTATTGGTAGAGGGGGATGAAGGAGGACATAGTAGAGTATGTGGCTATATGTCTAAATTGCCGGCAGGTGAAATATGAGCATCAGTGACCCGGTGGGTTGCTTCAGAAGATAGAGATTCCGGAGTGGAAATAGATTCAAATCACTATGGACTTCGTTGTTGGACTCCCACGGACTCAGAGAAAGTTTGATGCGGTTTGGGTGATTATGGACAGGCTGACCAAGTCAGCTCATTTCATTCTTGTGATGACTACCTATTCTTCCAAGCAGCTGGCTCGAATTTACATTCGTGAGATTGTCAGACTTCATGGCATACCGGTATCTATCATCTCTGACTAGGCACGTAGTTTACATCGCGGTTCTGGAGAGCTTTACAACAGGAGTTAGGTACTCGGGTGGAGTTGAGCATAACTTTTCACCCTCAGACGGATGGGCAGTCCGAGCGCACTATTCAAATTCTTGAGGATATGCTCCGTGCGTGTGTAATGGAGTTTGGAGGTTCTTGGGATCAGTTCTTGCAATTTGCAGAGTTTGCCTACAATAACAGTTATCAGTTCAGCAGTCAGATGGCACCGTATGAGGCTCTGTATGGTAGGCGGTGTCGGTCCCCAGTGGGTTGGTTCGAGCCGGGCGAGGCCAGATTATTGGGTAAAGACTTAGTTCAGGGTGCCTTGGAGAAGGTGAAGGTGATTCACGATAGATTTCACACAGCCCAGTCTAGACAGAAGAGCTATGCGGACCGGAAGGTTCGAGATGTTGCATTTATGGTTGGAGAGTAGGTCCTGCTTTGGGTTTCGCCTATGAAGGGCGTTATGAGGTTCGGAAAGATGGGAAAGTCGAGCCCAAGGTTTATTGGCCCTTTTGAGGTGTTGCGGCGAGTTGGGGAGGTTGCTTATGAGCTTTTCTTATCTCCCAACCTAGCAGGAGTTCATCCGGTATTCCATGTTTTGATGCTCCGGAGGTATCACAACGATCTGTCTCATGTGTTGGATTTCAGCTCAGTCCAGTTGACCAGTTTCTGCAGGTGCGTACGCGCAGGTGTGGCCACTTTCTCGCAGAAGCTATCCTAGGTTCCTTATGTTATTTCCGCACATGCGATGGAATTTTTGCAGGTGCGGTGCCGCAGCTGCGATGAATAGGTCGCAGGAGCGATTTTGCTGGGAAGAAAAGGGAAATATTCGAGGGTTTGATTCATTTCTCCATTTTTGGACTTGCGAGCTCGGATATTGGCGATTCTTTGAGGGATTGTGAGAGAGCGCTTTGGGGTAACGATTCCTAACTTGATTTTGATCATATTTCATTAATCTATTGTTTTTTTCTTCATTTAATTAAGGAATTTGAGTGAGAAAGTTGGGAGAATGGGGGGAAAGTTCCGCAACCAAATTTCTGAGTTTTAAGTGGGATTTAGACATCGGATTTGGATAATTTTGGTACGAGTGATCTCGTGAGTGAATGGGTGTTCGAATTTGGTAACTTGTACCCGATTCTGAGACGTGGGCTCGGGGAGACGTTTTTTGGCGTTTTTCCAATTTCTTGCCTTACTTTTGATTTCGTTAGCTAGATTAGTTCTTGTAGCTATATTTATATTATGTAATTGGTTTTGGCTAGATTTGAGCCATTCGGAGTCGGATATCCGTGGAAAGAGAATTGTGATGGATTTATTTGAGCTTGGTTCAAGGTAAGTGGCTTGCCTAACCTTGAATGGGGGAATTCCTCTAAAGATTTGGTACTGTTTGATATGTGAACGCCATGTACGTGTGGTGACGAGTACGTACACGGGCTATTTGTTGTAAAACGCCATTTTCCACTAAGTCATAACTTGTTTTCTCCTTATTTGAAACACACTAGCATACTTAACTATCCTGTTTAGACTAGAATAGCATGCCTAGTTGTTTTACTACCTATTTGAACTCTGTGCAGCATGTTTAATGAAATTACCTGCTTTCCTTGACTTGAACATAGTCTAAGCCGTAGGATTTCTTGATGTAACTATTATTTGGTTGGTTGCGCTACATATTTAATTTGGGACTACGAAACGATATTCCGGGAGATCCCCATGTACCACATATTTACTTTGGGACTACGGAACGGTATTCCGGGAGATTCCCCTGCTCAACATGTTTATTTTGGGACTACAGAACGGTATTACAGGAGATCCCCATGCACATTTACGTTTGGGATTACGAGACGGTATCTCGGGAGATCCCCTGTTGTGTTCTGAGCTGTTGTCTTTTATTGATTCTATTCATGTTAGATTTCCGTATTTATTTTTTTTACTGCGATATTTCGTTCTGTCTTATTTCATTATATTTATACCAGTAGGGCCCTGACCTGTTCTCGTCACTACTCGATCGAGGTTAGGCTTGGTACTTACTGTGTACCGTTGTGGTGTACTCACGCCATTTCCTGCACATGTTTTTAGTGTGCAGATCTGGGTTCATCTTACCAGCCTCATCACTAGTTGCAATCGTTTCTACTTATTGGAGACTTCAAGGTACATCTGCCCGCTCCCGCAGATCCTCGAAGTCCCCCTCTATTCCCCTATGCTCATTTTTCCTTCCTACTGTAGAAATGATGTATATAAGAGTTATGACTTCTTAGTAGCTTCTGACTTGCGGGTTTCCGGTTTTTGGGAATGTTTTTCGTAATTGTTTTCATAGGTGATAATTTGTATATGCCGAGTGACATTCAGTTGCTTATTAGATGTTTTTTACTGTTAACAGTTAATGTTCATGCTTTTGTTTCATTTCCGCAAAGTGTGAGGCTTACCTAGTCGTAGAGACTATGTGCCGTAACGACGGTTCACGGAGAGAGAAATTGGGTCATGACAACTATTCAAAACAATACAAACTTAAACATTCAATTAACACCATATCTAATCAATTCAATTAAAACAAGACCTAAACCCTATATTTCAAAAAAATGCAAAGTTAAACAATTAATTGAAACACTAATTAACTAATTTATAACTAATTAACAAAATATGAAATTTATATACAAAAGAAATAAGTTGTAATTCAACCCTAGAATTTTTAGGAGGTGGATAAGGAGGGGCGGCAGCTGGGCAATGGCTAGCAGCAGCAGTGGCGACGGCGA
Organism: Nicotiana otophora; assembly: GCA_000715115.1. Lineage (NCBI taxonomy): Eukaryota > Viridiplantae > Streptophyta > Magnoliopsida > Solanales > Solanaceae > Nicotiana > Nicotiana otophora. The sequence goes on from AWOL01S0004234.1 coordinate 9,944, forward strand.
CGGTGACGGCGAGGGAGTGGCGACGCGGGGCAGTGGCTACGTAGGGTGGGAAATGAGATTTGTGTGAGGGAAATAGAGAAGGATAGTGGAAGGGTATTGAGTGAGGAGTATGAAAATTTGGAGAAGAGAGGTAAGAGAAATGAGGGGGAATCCCGTATTTCAGATCTAATATTAGAATTACCGACCAAAGTTGGTCGGTAATTTTGGTCGGTACATGAAGTGTTGACCGTTTGACTATTAACCGACCAACTTTGGTCTGTTATTTTTTAATTTTTTTTTTTTTGTGTTTTTATTTCTTAAAATATTATAAACTATAAAAAATTATTATAAACTATAAGCATTTATTTTATTCACATATACAATTATTATAAATGATTATAAACTATAAGTATAATCTTTATGTGGCCGTTGTTCCTCATTCAAATCAAAAGTAAATTATGTTCGACATGAAATTGGGCCATAAGAATCTCCTAGGATCTCTAATTAATTCGAATAACGCTCGAATTAATTAGCAACATCATCAAGAGCAATCTTCTAGTATGCTAACAATCTGGAACCTTTGTTCCCGACTTAGATCTAAAAGAAATTCGATAAATTTATACGGTCGAAATAAGTTTCGGCCTTAGTACGTCTGATCGAGTTCAAACGATGATTTATCAAAGTGATATCCCGAAGGTGGAGCAAACTATCCTCGAACCTGGGGAGGCCGATCCGTGTTAAGTTCGATATCATTACCAAGCTCGAATCAAAATCTACCATGCTGACAATCCAGAGACCAACCGACATTGACCTCGAATCAATTCGAGGGCTCGAGCCAGGATCGGGCTCGAACCAAGATCATGAGTTCGAACCGAAATCAAGCTCAAACCAAAATCGAAGGTTCTAAGCAAGATCGAGCTCACACACAAAAGCCGTTGCAATCCAAGTAGAGAGAATCTTGGCAGAAATTATGGAAAAGCTGACTTATCATGGGTCTCCCACTAAATACTTATTTTATTATGCTTAGAGCCAAATCCCTCCACTATAAAAAGGGCTTGGTTACTGTTTCTATAGGACAAGTTTTTCCAAGTCTTACATTGTAATAAAAGGGCTATATTTTTCTATAGAAAAGAACCGTTCTTTCAGATTTCTTAGATTGATTCTATTTGTTAAATCCTGAGATTCATTGTTCTTGATAACCTTATCTATTTTAGCATTCTCCCCAATCTATATTTACACTTTTTATTTATCCTTGCATTTTGTGTTAAGTTACGCCACATATCCTCGGAACTACGTGTAAATTCAACTCTATCCATTTTTTGGGTAAACAATAAGAAACTGAAGAAGAAGGTCCCCTCTCCTAGTGTCTTCTTTAGGTTTAGGCATGCCTTGGCATGGTATGATTTTCTCAAAAACTGGATAAATAACTTGGTCAAATGACATAGTCATCTCGTCTCCACCAAAAGCGGTACAATGATTATACAACATGTGAGAGCCTGGAGTAGAAGGACTTCAACTCCAAGCACCAAGTCATCTCCTTCTCTCTTGAACAATGGATGTGTTTTCCTATCAATCGAGAAGACTATATCAGCTGGAAGCGTGCCTGGTCTCTCATCCCCTTACCTTGAAATGTAATTTTTGTTACTCTTTTCCATCTTGGCTTACCTTTATTGTTACAACTTCCTCCTCTTTAATAATAAGCCTGCATGAATATCACCATCATATTTTTTTGGTAACTATATATTTAATTTTACAGTTTCAATTCGATCTCCCTTTACATCCTCCTCAGAAAGAGATATGGTATGAATGCATGAATATGACTGAGTATAAAATATCAATGAAATCAGTGAGATGACAGTAAGAAACGACCACTATGGGTCCAAACAATATCGGCATAAAGCCTAAACATGTTATATAGCATGATTGACACGGATATCAACAAAACAGGGTCACTATTCAGTGCCATGGAAACAACAGAGTCCCAATTCACATGGTGCATGCCCACACGCCCGTTACCTAACATGTGCGTCACCTCAACACAAATCACATAACATGTATTTCGGGGTTTCATACCCATAACACTAAGATTAGAAGAGTTATTTGCCTCGAAAAAACCAATTTCAACACCGGGCAAGCCAAGCGATGCTACAAAATGCCATCCCGCGCGTTCCGACCTCCGAACGGCTCAAAAACTAACCAAAAACAACTCAAATACATCAAACAATGCTAAATGAACCAATCCCGATCGAAAAGATCAAATATTGAATCAAAAGCCCAAAATCGGCCAAAAGTCCATCCTGGGCCCGTACCTCGGAACCCGACAAAATTATAAAAATCCATCAACCCATTCAATTATGATTCCAACCATACTAGTTTCACTCAAATCTGACTCCAATTCGATGTTCAAAACTCAAAATTTCATATTATGAAACTTTAGGCCAAACCCCCTAATTTCCTCTATAATATTCACAATCCAATTATCAAAAACGAAGGTAGATTCTTGATATTAGATCAAAAATGAGTAGAGAATATTTACCCCAATCCACAAGATGAAAATTGCTCCAAGTATCGCCTATATCCGAGCTTGGAAATGTTAAAATGAAGCCAAAATCACAAACCCTTGTATTTATCATTCTGCCCAGCACTTTAGCACCTGCAGCACATTAGCCGCTTCTGCGGTGTCGCATTTGCAACCAAAAATATGCTTCTGTGGAGAAGCACTGGAGGTCTGCCTTTGCACCTGCGGTAAAATACCTGCATCTGCGCACTTGCATGTGTGCGCCCACTTGTCGCTTCTGCGCTTCCAATCCGCTTCTGCGCTCAACTCACCGCATCCGCCCCTTCGCAGATGCGAAGCAATCTCCGCTTCTGCGGAACGCTTATCCATCAATATTTCCACTCCTGCGACACCTTCGTTGCTTCTGCGACCCTCGCACCTGCGCAAACCAGCCACGGGTGCGGTCACACCAGAACCAGCAATAGCAACATTGAAGAAAATGATGCGAAATCAATCCGAAATACGCCCGAGCCCCTCGGGACCCCGACCAAATATACCAATAAGTCCAATAACATAACACGGATCTACTCGAGTCCACAAATCAAGTATAACAACATCGAAATGATGAATCACACCTCAAATCAAAATCCATGAACTTTGAACTTTTAAATTCAATAATTAGTACCGAAACATAGCAAATCAATCCAGAATGACTTCAAATTTTGCGCATAAGTCTCAAATAATATAACAAAGCTATTCCAATTCCCGGAATCACAATTCAAATCCAATATCAAAAAGTCCACTCCTGGTAAACCTTTCCAAAATTTCAACGTTCGCCATTTCAAACCAAATTCAACTACGGACCTCCGAATCACAATCCGGACGCGTTCCTAAGTCCAAAATCACCCAACAAAGCTAATGGATCAATCAGTACTCCATTACGGGTTCAAATTCACAAAAAGGAAAACTAGGTCAACTCTTTCAAATTTAAAGCCTCTAGTTGAGAATCATTATTTCAAATCAATTCTGAATAACCTGAAAACCAAAACCGACGATTCACATAAGTCATATTACATCATACGGAGTTACTCATGCCCTCAAATAACCGAGCGAAGTGTAAATACTCAAAACAATCGGTCGGGTCGTTACACTCTAGCACCTACCTCAGAATCAGTACAAAAATATGCAGACATGTAGTATGAGTATAAAATCACAGTCCTCAATATCTAGCCTCGAAGAAGTAGTGGCGGGGAATCTATATTGACACTTACTAACAGTCCAACAATTAGGTGGAAACATAAATAGGATATGAAATAAGTCATTGTATCATCAAATAGGTACAACAGATAGAGATACAGTAAATATGTAATTTAGGCATGCTTTTCAGATAAAAGGAATCAAATATAATATCAAATACTTCAATTCTTGCATAAAGGCATGATGTGTATCAATCAATATTTATATAAAAGTTATTGTATGAGTCTAAGATGTATATGCATGTTCAGGACCCATTCTCAATACCTCATAGCACAAAATCATGTACCTGACACAGGCAACGTGTCCTAACCAAGTACTAATCTGAGTGCCTATGCTCAAAGGGCCCAAGCAATATGGGGATCACCTAAATCTATAGGGACGGATCCATATCTAAGTCTCGATCAAATCACAGTCAATAATCAATAGTCAATATCCTCTCACAATGTCTCTAAGGCTAAAATCCTCAACTTTTCTTAATATCCAACTCTCCATATTCATGCTTATGCGTATGAAATAATATAATTAAGATGCACAAAGACATAATAATGAAAATGTGAATGAACGTTCACATGGATAAGAGATGGCTACGGCTTATCATGTAATTCAAATTATCATAAAGTTCAATATTCTTATTCAATAGTCATAAGTCTAGTCATGATATCTAACATGAGTAAAGTAAGCCATGTAGCCATTAAATCATAAAGCAAATAAAGCAAATATATGACTACGGGTAATTAGAAAGCTCAATATAGCAAAAGAAATCCTTCATACCCAAAACAACAAGTCATGACGTTAAGCATGGTTTCTAATCATAATCAAGATTTACCACATAGTCATAGAATCAACAAAACATGGATAAATAATTCACACTATCCATAGAAGACATACTATAAGCCTAATTCTATCCGGACATGGTCATAACCTAGCTAACGCATATACGCTCGCCACCTTGCATATACATGGCTCCCAGCAACAAATAGCAAATAGATCGCCTATGGAGAGAATTCCCTTTTATAAGGATAGACAAGAGACATACCTCTTACCAGAAATACCTTTAACCTTATAAAATATCCTTTTTTTTTCAAAATCTACCATTAAACGACTCGAATCTAGTCAAATACTACATAAATGAGTCAATATAAGCTTTAGGAATTGATTTATATATCAAGAAGATTCAATCTTTAACACAAATCAAAAAGTCAATAAAAACATAACCTCTGACCCATGCTCGAAATTCGAAATTGATCAAAGGTTAAGATTACCCATAGCACCACGAGTCTAAAAACATATAATTAGATTCCAAATCCCATATCAATTTCATGATCAAAACCGCTAATTTTCCTCTCTTAAGTTCATACCAAAAAAGATCATAATTTTTACACTTAGAATCTTGATTTAGGGGTTAAAATTCATGTAGCTTCTTGAAATATAATCAAAAGTGAGTAGAAACTACTTACCCTTAAGCTTAGGCCAAACTCCTTCTTGAAAATCACATGTTGAAGACTAGGTTTCCAAAATATGAGAGAATAGGTAAAAATCTCGAAATCTCAGCATCGTATACTGCCCAGGGTACACATCGCGATCGAAGCTCGAGCCCACAAGATCGCAAAGCACAGCTGCCAAGTGCTCTACGCGATCGCGGCTCTCCACTTCGCGACCGAGAAGGCTAATGACCGGTCCCTACTACTACTAACCCTTCGCAAACACGATCTCAACTCCTTGCAAACGCGATGCACAACACATGTAACCCTCTGCGATCGCGACCCTGCACCTATGACCGCGAAGCACAAGCAGTCCAGCCAAAATCCTTTTCCGCGATCGCGAGGCCCTGCTCTGCGATCGTGAAGCACTGCAACACAACAGTAAACCAACTACTGCAATATCACCTAAAATTGTCCTAAACCACTATGACACTCACCTGATCCCCTCAAGACCCCGTCCAATCATCCCAACATACCAACTTGTCCCAAGGCTCGAAACATAAAAATAACATCAAAACAAAGAATCAAAGATCAAATCCCTTCCTTAAAATTCAAACTTCGCCGAACGCGTCCAAATTATACGTAGACATTCCAGATCATAGCTAAACTTTGCACATAAGTTTATTTCAACCATTAGGACCTATTGAAGGACTCAGAACATCAATCGAAACTTATTGACCCAAAAGTCAACTATTGGTAAAACTTATGAACTTCTAAACCTCCAAATTATCAAATTTTGGCAAATAGGTCCAAAACCTTCTAGGAATCTCCAAAACAAAATCCAAACATACTCCTAAGTTCAAAATTATCATACAAACCTATAGGGACCCATAAATCTCGATTCTAAGGTCATCTATTCAAAAGTCAACCGTTGGTCAACTCTTACAACTTAAGGCTTTCAAAATGAAACTAAGTGTTCCAATTCACTTCCGAATCTGTCCGAAACCAAACGGCCATCCCCGCAAGTCACAAAACACAAATAAAACTATGATATGTATAAAAAAGGATAACAATGTTCTAATACTCGAGACGATCAGCCAAGTCATTAATTGTTACTGTCGATTAGACCTCTAATTCTTTATTATTATTATTATTATTATTATTATTATTATTATTATTATTATTATTATTATTATTATTATTATTATTTATTGGGGCATTTACAAGACAAGTTCCCCCTGCTTTATTAAGAAATAATTAGGTTTTTCCTTTTTAAATAAGTGAATCAACTGTATTAAATAATAGAAACTATTTTATTCTTTGAGAAGATATTGTTTTGAAGTTTTTTCCTAGTTATTATATGTGTTTTGAGAATGACAATGGAATTAGTATTTGGCAAAAAAGTATATACCCATAAATAATCTATGGAAGTCTAATGTTTGATAATGACGTTTTTGTTATATGGTAGAATTATTGCCACCTTCGTATTTTGAGACAAATAAATAAGTCGTTATTTGCTTCTGCATCACACTCGTGTATTATCCACTTGATTAAGTGATATAGAAAATCTTAGAGCAGTATTGATGAACCTGAAGAGACTATTCTTCATTTGATATGTCTGTATGGCTCGAGGTTGTCCCACTTAGCTACGGTCAATAGCATACAATCATGTAATTGATGCAATATATTTTACCATCCTAATTGAATTTTTTGGTTATTATTTTAGTGTTGTATTTGTTTACCGAAAAAATCGGATAACGTTAGATTTTGGGTATGGTTCTAAGGATATGCGATACAATTCGATATAAATCGTGTAGAGAAATAGGGACACATATATTCTTGACTATGAGAATACAAATAGTGGAAAATAAGAATGAATGCGATAAAGTAAAGCAAACACAAAGGGATATCTTTCAGTCTGAGTAGTGATTTTTTGTCTCTCCCCTTTAGCTTACAAGGATTCCCCCTTTTATAGAAGAGGGTCATTACAAAAAATAATAAAATAAAACATATAGTGGAAGGTTCATGATGCCTTGTCTCTTCCTTGATTCCCGCCAAGATTCTCTCTCTTGGTGCGGTCGCAACGGCTTTTGTCTGTGAGCTCGATACTGGCTCGAACTCATTACTGGGTCGGGCCCTTCGGTCTTGGCTCGAGTTCGACCTTCGAGATGGTCGTCGCGCATTTCCGACCTCGAAGCAAGTGCCTTGCGGATTGATTCAGGCACGGGCTCGAAAGGGTTATCGAGCTGACTCATCGAGTGACCTTCAGGCTCGAGGCTCGTTAGTACTGACTTCGGAGATCACTCCCAAAATTTCATTCCGACTTTTTAACACTCGAACTCGATCGAACGTAGGAAGGCCGAAATCTATTTCGACCGTATACAGATAGTCCCCTCATTTCTCACGAAGGATGCGGTGAGAATCGATGTGATTTTCGGTGGTTCGATCGGGTCATAAGCTGACATTTTCACAGGGATCGATTGTGACGTATGTGATAGTTGTCATATCGATTCAGCCTTTCAAGGTATTTAATGCTTGTCAGATGGCGGTCGTCCACCTGTGATATTGAACCGTCACGATGCGAGCCTATAAATTGCTCTTCCATCTATCATTTACTTCTTTCACGTGTTCACTCCCCCAAATTTTCTCATCTTTTCTTTCTTTCTCGTTGCTACTGAGTTTTTGTGTCATCAATTTTTCATTTTCCTTTGTCTTTCTTCCTCCCATATCAATGGCCAAGACTTCAAAAACTGTGCCTCAGAAGGGGAAAGCTTCTTCTTCACGGCAGTTCGGCAACAAGGCATTGGTGGAGCCGTCCAGCTATGACTACATTCCCGGCCCATGTACTCTAAAGATCGATTTTAAGGTTGAGAATCCTTCATCCGTCCCGGGTCGATGCAAGCACGTGTTGATGTATATGTGCTCTATAACGGAGGGTCATCTCGAGGCCGTTAGAAAAGACTGCAACTGGGGTTCCGAGGTTGTGTTGCAAATTCCATCCCCCGAAGAGAGTGTCGTCACCCATGTGGAGGGGTTTTTAAGTGTTTACATTTATCCCTTCACATTGGGTCCGGTCGACCCGGTGATCATCAATTATTGCAAGAGATATCAGGTCACCCTTGGTCAGATTCATCCCTCTCTATGGCGTATAATAATCCTACTTCGCTTCTTCTCCACCAGAGCCGGGGGGCTGGATTTTTCCCTGAATCACCTTATACGGTTGTATCGGCCTCAAATCGTTCGAGGATTAATCAGACTTCATCGTCGGGCATCAAAGGATTTGATGTCGAGCATCGACGAAGACAAGGATCGGGGTTGGATGGGGCGTTACATTCGTGTGAGGACCTGTGACCTTATTCTGGAAGAGAAGATGCCGTTCCCCGAGGAATGGAATTTTGACCGTAAGTTGTTCTCATAAGACGTTGCCTTTTGTATCATTTCCTGAATATTTGTTTTGATGTTTCTTCCCAATATACAGCTGCCCCGTGGATGCCACAAGCGGTGCCCGACCTCGAGGATTGGGTTCGAAAGTTAGCCTTGACTTTCTCTTATGCCGAACGCGCTTGGCGTAATTTGGCTAAAGGCAGATGAGAAGCCAAGAATCATGGTAAGGTTTTACTTCTCGTTTCCTTCGATGCGCTCTTTGTGCTCCATTCGTTACCGATTTCCTTTCATGCAGGCGTAACCAAGGATGCCATTTTGAGGCCTTCGAGCGGTGAAGAAGGAACCAAGTCCCCGGTCCTGAATTTGAGGAAAGATAAGCTAAGCTGCCTCTTACTCAGAGGGCCCCAAGCCTGAAACTCGAAGGGTGATGAGGAAGGCAATTGCCCTATTGATTGACTCGGTCCAACGACTGAGAGAAGAAGAAGAAGAATAAGAAGGAGGTGCCTCGGCCTTGGTGTCCTGATCTGCCAGAGCTATCGAGGTCACCGAAGCTCCTGAACCGATGGCAACTATACTAGTCGGGGTTGACTCCGGGTTCCCGAGTCTTGATCGGAATGCCTTGAGTGATTCACTTGGGACTATGACAGTGGGTTATTCGCCTTCTCTTCCTCCCTTTTCTAAGGAGGCGTTAAAGGAAGCTCGAAAATTAAAGACCCCCGATATGGGTAGAGGCTCTAGTGCAGGGGATCCCTTTCGGGATTGCTTTAGCGGATTTGGTAATGCTTTCGATATCGGGGACGCTTCTATTCTACTGTAAGAGGCCCAACATTTCATTAATCGGGTAATGATTTTACTATACTTGGTTTCTTTGATCTTTTCCAAATTTGACTTGTGTCATTTCCCTACTGTGCAGGCCATTAGTAGATTTCGGGTCGACCTTAGCCAGTGTGAGGTCGAGCTTCAGAAGGTCTTGGGGGAGAGAGACGCCTTGCGGCTTCTTGGCAGCCAAAATGACGAGGCTATAAAGGACCTCCAAGCGGATTTGGCTAAGGCTCATGAAGAAGAGGCCGAACTTGACAAGCAGGTAAGCCTCGTTCTGTTAAATTATGGGTTTAACTCGACTGTGGAAGTTAACCCTTCGTTGTCTCAGTTGCAGAAAAAGGTTGAAATGATAGGGTCACGTTGGGAAGAGGTCGATCAAATCAAATCCAAATGTAATCGGTGGAAGGAGACTATCAATCTCCTGGCTGCGGAAAGAGAGACCATTTTGATCAACTTATTATCGGCCGATGTCCAGCTTCGAAACGTTAAGCAAAAGAGTTCGGCTCAAGCTAGGAGGATCGAGGAGCTTGAAGCCCAGCTTGCTGAGGCCAAGGCCGAGGTTGAGTCATCGAAAATCTTGGCGGATAAGTCCATTGCCGTGTATCGGGCTGATGCCGAGGCTGCTCAGATGGAGGCACGAGAGGCGGCTGCCGACAGCCGAGCACAATGGATTGCCGAACTTGCCAAATGTAGGTCTCGGAGGGAAACCCTCGAGGAGATACATGTTCGGGTTTTAATCTTACTGAAGAAATAAAAAAGGCTAAAGAGTTCGAAGCTGAAGATGAAGCCTTGGCTTCTGATGGCGATGATGATGATGATGACGGTAGCAAGAACGGATCCGGGGGTGATCAGGAAGATTAGTTCATAGTTATGTTTGTAATCATGTAGAAATATTTGTATATAGACAACTTTGGCCGATTTGTGAAGACTTTATGCGTGCCTTTTCAAATGTTTTCACAAGGATCTTAACAATTCAATCAAATTTGGAATTTGTAGTCTCTATTATTGATTTATTCGAAGTGACGTAGCCCTTGGGCTTACTAGTTGAGTTAGTGATTCGATCTTGAAGAAATATAATTCGTATGCGTACTAGTTGAGTGAGTGCTTTGCTTGAACTCGAAGTGAAAGTAGCCTGTAGGCTTTAATTGTCTAGTGAATGATTCGAACTCGAAGTAATGTAGCCCGTGGGCGTGATGGTCGAGAGAGTGATTACTCGAACTCAAAATAAAAGTAGTCCGTAGGCTTTAGTCATCGAGTCAATGATTCGAACTCGAGGTAATATAGCCTTTGGGCATGATGGTCGAGAGAGGGATTTCTCGAACTCGAAATAAAGTAGCTTGTAGGCTTTAGTCATCAGTGAATGATTCGAACATGAGATAATGTAGCCCGTGGGCATGATGGTCGAGTGAGTGATTGCTCGAACTCGAAATACAAGTAGCCCGTAGGCTTTAGTCATCGAGTGAATGATTCGAACTCGATGCAATGCAGCCCATAGGCATAATGGTCGAAGTAGCCCATAGGCTTAGTGGTCGAGTGAGTGCTTGCTCGAACTCGAAATAAAAAATAGCCCGTAGGCTTATCAGTCGAGTGAATGATTCGATCTCGATGCAATGTAGCCTGTAGGAATAACGGTTGAAGTAGCCCGTAGGCTTAGCAGTCTAGTGAATGATTCGAACTCGATGCAATGTAGCCCGTAGGCGTAATGGTCGAAGTAGCCCGTAGGCTTAGCAGTCAAGTGAATGATTCGAACTCGATGTAATGTAGCCCGTAGGCGTATTTGGTCGAATTTAACTTGATTCTGTTTGCATAATAAATCTCAAAATAGAGGAATTTTCCTTGGATATAAGATGCCGATAAAGAAGAGAACTTTCTTCGCACGTTATTACACGTGTGTTCATGTTCCGAGCCTGGGTTCGGGCCAATCTACATGAGCATGGTTCGTTTTGACCATTTGGCTCTTATAATTTTTCCTATTGGAACCATGTTGTTGTGAAATAATTCTCTTGCATCTGAACTCGATGTGTTTGAGGGCCTAATGCCCCCTCAATATTCGAGTTCCATTGTAAAGAGGCCTCGGATATTGTTGTAAGTGCATCACGATCAATGGTTGCCTCATTAAAAACCTTGCCAAAAAACCCATTTGGGAATGATCAATGGTTGCCTCAAGCGAAAGATCCATCTTAGCCCTTGTTCGGACTTTTGCATGGGTAAGTTTTGAAATATAAACAAATATGGAAAGGTCGTACCTTAGCAGTAGTACCGTTTTAGATGTGATACATTCCAGTTGCTTGATAGCTGTTTGCCGTTTATAATGCTGAGCCTGTACGATCCCTTTCCGATGTTCTCGAGCACCTGATATGGTCCTTCCCAATTCGGTCATAGTTTTCCTTCGTTCGAATTTCGGGTATTAATGGTAACCTTTCTTAACACTAAGTCCCCGGGCTTGAAATGGCGGAGCTTGGTTCTTCGATTATAATATCTTTCGATTCGCTGCTTTTGGGCGGCCAATTGGACGAGAGCAGCTTCTCGACTTTCGTCTGATAGTTCGAGGCTGGTATTCATAGCCTCGTTATTTGATTCTTCCATCACGAATCAAAATCTGGCATTGGGTTCACCAACTTCAACTGGTATCAATGCTTCTGACCCATATACAAAGGAGAATGGGGTCGCTCCCGTACTGGATTTTGACGTCGTCAGATATGCCCACAGGACTTTGGGCAGGATTTCTTTCCATTTTCCTTTAGCGTCGTTCAACATGTTCTTTAAGTTTTGAATGACAATTTTGTTTGTTGATTCGGCCTGGCCATTCCCACTGGGGTGGTATGGCATCGATAGTATCCTTGTCTTTGAGGAATCTTGTTACTTTGCTGCCAACAAATCGTTTTCCATTGTCACATACTATTTCGGCAGGTATCCCGAATCAGCATATGATATGATCCCAAATAAAGTCTATATCTTCTTTCTCTCTTATTTTCTCGAATGCCTACGCTTCAACCCATTTAGAAAAATAGTCAGTCATAAATAAAATGAATTTGGATTTACCTGGGGTCAATGTCAGAGGGCCAACGATATCCATTCCCCATCTCATGAACGGCCATGGGGATAGGACTGAGTGGAGTTGCTCTCCGGGTTGATGGATCATTGGTGCAAACCTTTGACATTTGTCACATTTACGAACAAATTCCTTCGCATCATTCCCCATATCGATCCAATAATACCCTGCTCTGATTATTTTTCGAACTAATGTATCGGCTCCGGAGTGATTCCCGCAAGTACCCTCGTGCACTTCCCGTAGGATGTAATCGGTATCTCTCGGACCCAAGCATACTGCCAACGGTCCATCGAATGTTCTTTGGTATAGCATTCCGTTCGAAGCCAACGTGAATCGAGCAGCTTTAGTCTGTAGAGTCCTAGAATCTTTAGGGTCCAATGGGAGCTTTCCTCTCTTTACTCTCTCTCCCCTTTAGCTTACAAGGATTCCCCCTTTTATAGAAGAGGGTCATTACAAAAAATAATAAAATAAAACATATAGTGGAAGGCCCATGAAGACTTGTCTCTTCCTTGATTCCCGCCAAGATTCTCTCTCTTGGTGTGGTCGCAACGGCTCTTGTCTGTGAGCTCGATACAGGCTTGAACTCATTACTGGGTCGGGCCCTTCGGTCTTGGCTGGAGTTTGACATTCGAGATGGGCGTCACGCATTTTCGACCTCAAAGCAGTGCCTTGCAGATCGATTTGGTCGCGGGCTTAATAGGGTTATCGAGCCGACTCCTCGAGCGACCTTCGGGCTCGAGGCTCGTTAGTACTAACTTCGGAGCTCAATCCCAAAATCTCACTCCGACTTTTTAACACTCGAACTCGATCGAACGTAGGAAGGCCGAAATCTATTTCGACCGTATACAGTGTTGATTTAGAAGACAAATTTAATTATGCATTTATTGAACTATCATCAGAGAGGGGATACAAGAGGATTCAAAAGTAGTAAGTTTTGAAACCCCTTAGTCCTTCACTTAATTAGATTGTTTTTAATCAAGGGGATTTAATAGATTAAATATAATTTAAAATTTAGTATTTGTCATATTTACATGTCGTATTTTTTTTTTTGGCGAAAGAGTAAGAGAGTCCCCTTTCTTCAATGTTGCTCTGCCCCTAAGGATATTCGTACATCGCATAAATATAGAGACTAGTAAATTTTAAATAGGCAAATCTATAGTCAGTGTGGCTCAATTTTTTTCCGGTTACTTATTGCTTAAACCAAAACCAAATCAATTTTGATCAGGTTTTACAAATCAAATCCAAAACCAAATCAAACCAAAAGAATATCGACCTTTTTTGTCGACTTGATTCGGTTTTTGGATTTTTCATGAACACCTCTACTCGAGGCTTTTGTTCTTTGCTTTAGCAATAAATTGGAGCACAACTACCATCTTTATATATATAATACATGAAGAGAAAAGCCCTTTATGAATAAATCCAAGACCAATCTTTCTACTACAGTAATAACATGTGGCTGTTGTTCCTCATTCAAATCAAAAGTAAATTATGTTCGACATGAAATTAGGCCATAGGAATTTCCTAGGATCTCTAATTAATTCGAATAGCCCTCGAATTAATTAGCAACATCATCAAGAGCAATCTTCTAGTATGCTAAAAACCTGGAACCTTTGTTCCAGACTTAGATCTAAAGGAAATTCGACAAGAAACTGAAGAACAAGGTCCCCTCTCCTAGTTTCTTCTTTAGGTTTAGGCATGCCTTGGCCTAGTATGATTTTCTCAAAACCTGGATAAATAACTTGGTCAAATGACATAGTTATCTCGTTTCCACCCAAAAGAGGTACAGTGATTATACAACCTGCGAGAGCCTGGACTAGAGGGACTTCAACTCCAAGCACCAAGTCATCTCTTTCTCTCTTGAACAATGGATGTGTTTTCTCATCAATCGAGAAGACTATATCAGCTGGAAGTGTTCATGGTCTCTCATCCCCTTAGTTTCAAATGTAATTTTTGTTCCTCTTTTCCATCTTGGCTTACCTTTATTGTTACAACTTCCTCCTCTTTAACAATAAGCCTGCAGAAACATCACCATCATATTTTTTTGGTAACTATATATTTAATTTTACAGTTTCAATTCGATCTCCCTTTACATCCTCCTCAGAAATATAGGAAACATGAAAAGAAATGAACAAGTTAAAAAGAATAAGGAAACATGACTTTGAGTTTAAGAAAAAAAGTAGTTGGGTGCACAAGCTAAAATACAAAAGTCTATGACAGGGTCAAAACACGACTACAACTGTCTCACAATCTCCCAAAATATGATATCATATCATCACGGGCATCCATCAACACTAAACTATCTAAATTGAAAAATAATATTTGTCTGGAAGAAATAAATAGATAAGGGTAGATAAGTAGGGAAGGGAAACTTCATGTGTTGTGGATCGGATCAATTAAGATAGCTCATCACAAAGTCCCAAGTATGATCCTACAGAGCTGCATGGGTACCACTATGTCACGACCCCAAATCCACTAGTCGTGATGGCACCTAACTCAACCCGCTAGGTAAGCCAATTAATTATCATCCAATTTCAACAATATTAATAAGACAATTGAACAAAAGGAATTATCTGAATCTTATACATTTCCCCCAAGAACTGGTAGTACAAATCAGGAGCTTCTAAGAATAGAGTATACAAAGCGGAAATGAAATAAATACATAGTTTGTGTGAATAGTACATAAACAGAGTTTTACAGATCTAAAGCTACCACGAACAAGAGGCAGCTACAGCCGGGACACAGGTACATCTTCAATCCAGCTCCCATCAAACACAGCAACATGAGCAATCAATATCTGCACGCAAGGTGCAGAAGTGTAGTATGAGTACAACCGACCCCATGTACTCAATAAGTAACAAACATAACCTTAGGTTGAAAGTAGTGACGGGCCTGTACCAAGGTCGAGTCTAATAAAAATATCTCACAACAGTTCATAACATCAAGTATCTTAGTGAAAACCCAATCTTTTACCAAAAATGCAAAAAATACGAGTAAGTTTGAAAACTGTGATTTTTCCAAATATCTTTTCCATAATAAATAAGATGTTTATTTTCTTTCCAGATAGAAAGTTTGAAATACCTCTATATGCCCACATATCAATGTGTGTAAAATGTCACGAATGACGTGATACCATACAACATGAGAAAAACTGCACCTTTACGCCTGTATGTCATGGTGCATGCCAATGCCATGTATCTCAGAGATGAATCATGTACTCACACACTTAGATTACTCAATCTCACTATCTCGCATTCTCTCTCACTATGCTCAATGCTCAGCACACTCAATCACTCAGCGCTGTACAATACCAGTTGTGGCGTGCCGCCCGATCCATATATGACCATAAGGCCCGTTGTGGCGTGCAACCCGATCCCCATATATATAGTCGACTGCGCTCACTGGGGGTGTGCAGACTCCGGAGGGGCTTCTTTAGCCCAAACACTACTGTTGCGGCGTGCAGCCCGATCCAATATTGTTGCGGCATGCAACCCGGTCAAATATTGTTGCGGCGTGCAACCTGATCCAATAATATATATATATATATATATATATATATATATATATATATATATATATATATATATATATATATATATATAAAGCCCGAAGGCTCGTTGCGGCATGCAACCCGATCCAAATCAAATATAATCATATAATATGATGCGGCATGCAGCCCGATTCCAAATTGTCACTCACCCAGGCCCTCTGCTTCGCTCAGCCATCAATTTCTTCAGTCTCACTCACGGGCTCACAATGTTATGAAACTAGCCCGACAACAATGATATGATGTCTCAATAACTAATATCTGAGACTAAGATATGGTATGAATGCATGAATATGACTGAGTTCGAAATATCAATGAAATCAGTGAGATGACAGTAAGAAACGACCACTATGGGTCCAAACAATAACGACATAAATCCCAAACATGATATCTAGCATGATTGACAACTCAATTACTTTATCACATGGTGAAAACATGGATATCAAAGATATAGGACCACTATTCAGTGCCATGGAAACAACAGAGTCCCAATTCACATGGTGCACGCCCACACGTCCGCCACCTAGCATGTGCGTCACCTCAACACAAATCACATAACACGTATTTCGAAGTTTCCCAACCCGCTAGGTAAGCCAGTTAGGTAAGCCAGTTAACCACTAACCAATAAGGGTGTTCCCCCACGCAAGGTTAGGCAAGCCACTTACCTCGAACCAAGCTCATGTCAATCCGTCACAATGCTCTTTCCACGGATATCCGACTCCGAATGGCTCAAATCTAGCCAAAACCAATTAAATAACATAAATATAGCTACAAGAACTAATCTAGCTAACGAAATCAAAGGTATGGCAAGAAATTAGAAAAACGCCCAAAAATGTTTCCCCGAGCCCACGTCTCGGAATCGGGTAAAAGTTACCAAATACGAACACACATTCACTCACGAGATCACTCGTATCAAAATTATCCAAATCCGATGTCTAAATCCTACTCAAATCGCAGAAATTCGGTTGGGGAACCTTTCCCCCACTCCCCCAACTTTCTCACTCAAATTCCTTAATTAAATGAAGAAAACAACAATAAATTAATGAAATATGATCAAAATCAAGTTAGGAATCATTACCCCAAAGCTCTCTCTGAAAACCTCTCAAAGAATCGCCAATTTCCCATCTCCCAAGTCCAAAAATGGAGAAAAGAATCAAACACTCGAATTTTTCCCTTTTCTGCCCAGCAAATTTGCTCCTGTGACCTATTCATCGCACCTGCGGCACCGCACCTGCAGAAATTCCATCGCATGTGAAGAAATGACTTAAGGAACCGGGGATCGCTTCTGTGAGAAAGTGGCCACACCTGCGCGTGTGCACCTGCGGAAACGGCTCCGCTTCAGTGATCTCACTTCGCACCTTCGCTCCAGGGTAGCATCTGCGGGCATCACAGATACGGAATATTACCTCGCACCTGCGTTCCTGAGCTCCTCCTTCCAAACAGCTTTTGTGCGTGATTGTCCGCACCTACGAGTCCACACCCGCGGTTCCCAAACCGCAGATGCGAAAACACCAACAAGCAGAAATCTTCAGCGATTGCATAAGTTCAAACTTTAACCGGTTGTGCATCTGAAACACACCCGAGGCCCCTAGGACCTCAACCAAACAAACCAACCAATCCTAAAATACCATACAAACTTAGTCGAGCCTTCAAACTACATCAAACAATGCTAAAATCACGAATCATCTTCCGATTCAAACTTAAAGAACTTAGAATTTCCAAATTCGACAACCGATGCCGAAACCTATCAAACCATGTCGGATTGAACCCAAACTTTGCACAACTCATATTCAACCCTACGGACATATTCAACTTACGGAATAGGAATCCGACCCCGATATCAAAAATTTCACTACCGCTCCAAAACTCCAAAAATTTGACTTTTACCATTTCAAGCCTAAATGAGCTACAGACCTCCAAAACACAATATGGATACATTCCTAAGCCCAAAAATCACCCAACGGAGCTAACGGAATTGACGGAACTCCATTTTGGAGTCATCTTCACACAGTTTTGACTACGGTCTGAATCCTAAAATGTAAGCTTTCCGTTTAGGGACTAAGTGTCCCAAAACACTCCAAAAACCAAAACGAAACCTTCCGGCAAGTCACAATAGCAGAAAATAGATACGAGAAAATCCATTAATAGGGGATCAGGGATATAACTCTCAAGACGACCAGACGGGTCGTCACAATAGTTTAGTTAGAATTAAATTATTAACGTTGAATTGAATTTAGTTTTAGAATTTGTTCTTATGAATTGAACTTTTAGGGTATGAATTGAACTTTTAGGATATGAATTGAACTTTTTGGATATGAATTGAACTTTTAGGATATAAATTGAACTTTTAGTTTATGTATAAACTATTAGGATAAGAATTGAATTGAGATTTTAGGATTTGTTCTTGTGAATTGAACTTTTAGGGTATGGGTTGAACTTTTAGGATATGAATTGAACGTTTTGGATATGCATTGAACTTTTAGGATATAAATTGAATTTTTTGGATATGAATTGAACTTTTAGGATATAAATTGAACTTTTAGTTTATGTTTAAACTCTTAGGATATGAATTGAACTTATAGTTTATAATTAATTATATTTACTATAATTTAATTTTGGTGTAATTAGGAAAAATTAATTATATTAATTAACTAAAAAATATTTAATTAATTGATAATTGTAGAATAAATTAATTTATTCTTGTTTTATTTGTATAGATGGAACATCGTACTTGGATGTACAATAGGAATTATCCTAATCGGTGGGGATTGCGGGAGGATTTTGTAGAAGGGGTTGATGACTTTCTTAGATATGCAATGTCACTTTCACCATACCAAATTAAAGGAGTAATTAGGTGCCCTTGTGTCACGTGCGATTATGTGAAGTTTAAAAAATCGAAGGAAGTTAAGCTTCATCTTTATAGGAAGGGGTTTATAGAGAATTACTTGGTGTGGACTAATAATGGAGAGATCGATGGTAACCGTGGAATATTTCATAACATGGTTGTTGGTGAAAGTAGTAGGTCGGTGGAAAATACAAATCATGATTCTAGAATTCAGGATATGGTTGCGGATGCCTTCGGATGCACTTTGGGGTTGAGCCTAATGAAAATGTTGAACAAACTCCTAATGATGATGCAAAGCATTTTTATGAAAAGTTAGAGGAAGCTAGTCGTCCACTACGTGAAGGAAGTCCGCACTCTGAGCTGTCTGTTGCAGTTAGATTACTAAGTATTAAATCGTATTGGAATATTTCTCAAGCAACCATGGACTCTTTCATTGACCTTGTGAGTGAACTAGTTGACCCAAATATCAACTTACCTGGTGATTTCTATAAGGCAAAGAGATTGGTTTCTACCTTAGGACTTTCATCAATGAGAATTGATTGTTGTAAAGATGGTTGCATGTTATATTATAGAGATGATGCAAATTTCGAAAGTTGTAAATTTTGCGAAAAGCCTCATTTCAAGAAGCTTTGCAGTGGGAATATGGTCGTTGTATAGGCGATGCATTATTTACCTCTTATACCTAGGTTAAAGAGGTTATATGCATCGGTGAGTTCTGCTCCTCATATGAGTTGGCACTTTGAAAATAGAAGACCACCTGGTGTTATGTTTCATCCTTCAAATGGAGAAGCTTGGAAGAACTTTGATAGGACATATCCAGATTTTGCTAGTGAACCAAGGAACATTCGGTTAGGTTTGTGTGCGGATGGCTTCACGCCTTTTTCTATATCTGCGGCACCATAGTCATACTGGCCTGTCTTTCTTACACCTTATAATCTACCACCTGAGTTGTGTGTGACTAGTCCTTATATATTTTAAAATTGTATTATCCCCGATCCACGTAATCCAAAAAGTTTGATTGATGTATATTTGCAACCTTTAATTGATGAGCTAAAATAGTTGTGGTATGATGGTGTTGAAACATATGACATATCAACCAAACAGAATTTCAATTTGCGTGCTAATTTAATGTGGACTATTAACGATTTTCCTGCGTATGGAATGCTTTTTGGGTGGATGACTACTGGGAAGCTAGCTTGTCCTTACTGCATAAAAATGGTAAAGCAGTCACTTTGAAACATAGACGAAAGCAATCATGGTTTGATTGTCACCGTCAATTCTTGCCTGATGATCATGAGTTTAGAAGGATAAGAAATGCATTCAAAATGAGTAAAGTGGAATATAATTCGCCACATTCGATACTTTCAGGTGAGGAAATTTGGGAGAGAGTCCAAAACTTTAGTAAAGTTACTGAGCCTCCACCTTATAGATTCCCCGGATATGGTGTTACTCATAATTGGACGAAACATAGTATATTTTGGGCGTTGCTTTATTGGAAGGATAATCTTCTCCGATACAACCTTGATGTCATGTATATTGATAAGAATTATTTTGACAATCTTTTCAACAGAGTGATGGATGTTAAAGTTAAGACAAAAGATAACCCGAAAGCTAGAATAGACTTACAAGAATATTGCAGGCGACCTGAATCATACTTGCAGACAGCAAACAATAGTAAGGTGTTCAATCCCAGAGTAAGTTACACATTCACTTTAGAGGAAAGACGTCAAATTTATGATTGGGTTACGAAATTGAAGATGCCCGAGGGTTATGCGTTGAATCTAGGAAACAAAGTAGATATGGAGGTAGGGAAGTTGAGCCATTTGAAAAGTCATGACTGTCATGTTTTCATAGAGACCTTAGTGCCTATTGCATTTTGGAGTTTGCCTTAAAGATTCTGGAAACCCATCACAGAGATTAGTTTGTTTTTCAAAGACTTGTGTTCTACTACATTAAGGGGAGAAAACCTACTTCGGATGGATCAGAACATTCATGTAGCTTCTAGTAAGATGGAAAAAATATTTTCATGTGGTTTCTTTGATGTGATGGAACACCTTCCAACCCACCTTGTACACGAGGCACGACTTGGAGGGCCTGTTCAATGTAGATGGATGTATCCCTTTGAGAGGTAATATTATAAGTTTGATGTAATATTCTATTTTATTTGAATGTTCTTAGCTAAAATAACATTATGTAGGACAATTGGCAAATGCAAACAATTTATTAAGAAGAGGAATATGATTGAAGGATCTATATGCGAAGCCTATCTTGCAAAGGAAACTACATATTTTTGTTCTTATTATTTTGAGAGTAACATGCCATGTTATAGTAATAGGCCCAATAGGAATACTGTCGAATGTGTGAATGATCCATTATATCCACCAATGTCCATATTCAATCAACCAGGCCGATGTTCTAAAGATGTTAGAAAGAGAAGTTTTAGTGATATGGAATACAAGTCAGCTACAACTCATGTGTTGCTAAATTGTCCCGAAGTTGTACCATTTCTCAAGTAAGTTTTGATTTATTAGTTATCAAAATGTAATTATATATTGATGCAACTACTAAAAATATTTGATGTGTCACAGTCACTTCGTGGGTCAATTTGGCCATGATGTTGTATATACGAGATTTAATACGTGATTCAAACAGTTTGTAAGTTTATCCTGATAATGTTCTTCTGAAGTTTCCACTATATATATATATATACGTTTATGCTAACTTATGAATTTTTTTAAGACTATGTAGGTAAATAATCCAAATAATGGTGTAAATTAATTTTTGAAAGATATATCTTGGGGGCCTGGGCTTCAGGTCAGAACAATGCCTAAGTACGTAGTGAATGGTTATAAGTTTCATACAAAGGATTGCTCTAAAAATAAAAATAGCAACAACAACGGGGTGTGGGTTCAAGGTGGTGATGGCAACCAAGTTAGAGATATATATTATTATGGTGTGGTCAAAGAAATATTACAACTAGAATATACAGGTTGGCCATATAAGAAATAGATACTCTTTAAATGCAAATGACCCAAATCCAATAAGAGGTACAAGAGTACACCACCAATACAACATAATTGAGGTTAATCATACGAGAGAGTATGATCGCTATGATCCTTTCATTATTGCACATAACGTTAGGCAAGTGTATTATGCTCCTTATCCATTGCGGCGGAATAAGTCCGATTGGTGGGTTTTTATAAAAACTAAGCCCATAGGTAGGTGGAAGTCGAGAATGTGTTAGATGTTGCATATCAAAATGATATCTCCCATTTTCACCAAATAGTAGACGATCAGTTAGAAAATGAATTGGAACATCCTGAACGCATATTGGAAGAAGTTGACATAAATGAAGTAACAATTATAAAAATTGAGGACGAAGAATCAATTGATGAAATTCAAACAAGTGAGGATGAGGAATTCTCGGACAAGGAACAATACGTCGACGAGTATTAAAATGTTGGTTTTTAAATGCACTCTCGTTTTATAACTAGTTTCTTATATGTTTCAATCTAAATATGTATTATATTATGCATATGGCAGGCAAGGGTAAAGGTAACAATGACCCTAACAGTACTCGGGGTAGAGAAAAGGCTAGGAAGGGAAAGAGGAGGGTAGATGTCTCTTTTCCACCCTCTTCAGAGATGCCTATGTCATATCCTCCACCGCATGGCTATACTGAGTTGCCACAGCATCACGAGGCCTACACCTTCATCCAGACACCAGGTCTTCCATCACGGGGCCATAAGACTATACGTCTGACATACAGTCCAGCAGCCTCACAGCCACATGGATCGCAGCCATCTGCATCACAGCCACGTGGATCGCATCCCTATATATCACAGCCACATGGATCGCATCCATCCATGCCACAGCCACTCGGGTCACAACCATCAGTATCATAACCACATGGATTGCACCCATCCATATCACAGCAACTCGGGTCACAGCCATTAGTATCACAGCCACATGGGTCGCAGTCACAGGGATCGCATCTATATTCATTTTTGATTCCATCTATTTCAGGATTTCGCCTGCGAGACAGTAGCCCTGAGCCCCTACACCGTCTACACATGATGAGGATGATGATCTAGAGGTAGTGCATTATGACCGTTATGGCAGGATCATCATAGTCCCTGAGGATGATGGGTAAGAGTTATTTGTTATTTTTGCGTTAATTGTTTGTAATATTTTTACTAATATATTCATGTGTTTTATTGTTAAATTGTTGGTTCAGGCCGGATAAACAGACTACGAAGATAATCACCAATCCCATCAAAAAGCTTTATAATGGCCCTTATGCGACTTGGGCTGATTTCCCATTCTTGCAGAAGAAGCAAATTTTCAATCAGTTTAAGGTATAAATATTATTTTAAGCACTTTAATAATTTATATTTATGATGCTTTCATTTAATATTTAACTTTTGAAATGCAAAACAAGTGTGTATGGGAAGATCACTATAGCGCGGAAGTGGCTGCAAATTTTCATCATAAAGCTTGCAAGAGATTGGCGGATCATTTCTCGGATGCTAGAAAGAAGGACAAGAGGCTTAACTGGTGTCTTGAGCATTTATGGAATGATTTGTTAAGGCAATGACTTACCGCGGATTTCTTAGATACGAGCGAAAAGGGAAAGAAAGCTCGTCCATCTGAGAAGGGAGGCTCCTTGCACACTGGGGGTGCTATCAGCTTGGGGACAATAAAAAAAGGATTCGTAATTGCTTAATTAAATTATTTTACTTTTCTAAGTATATCAATTCTATTTATTAACTAAATTAATTTATTTTCAGGAAAAGAAGTATGGGCGTCCAATGAGCCATGATGAGCTATTCAAGGAGACGCATATTGTAAAGAAGAAGAAAGAGGGAGATAAATATAGGTGGGTCGAGGACTGGGCCTCGACTGCATATGTAAGCTTTCAATTTTCTTTAAGTGTTATAATTTTCTTTTATAAGAATATTTAAATACTAATTAAATTTAAAATAATGTAGGATCGCTACCAAAGTAATGTAGAGGACTTCATTCATAGTCAGCCAGCTGGTGGATTGGGTGAGCCAACCCAACCTTCGGACGAGGATGCTGGAAAAATATGGTTGGAGGATGTTGGCGGTCCAAAATGGGAAAAGGCATATGGGCTTCCTACTAAACATTTCCATCGCTATAGGTATGGAATTCAAGGAATAGGGACTTCCTCACAAGGTGAAGAACTTAATAGGGAGAGCCTCTCGGCTATGCGGGGACAGTGACAAAGCTCACATCCGAGCTAGAAGCGGCCAAGGAAAGAGAAAGGCTTAGAGATGCTCAATTCCTTGGTATGCAAGCTCAGATCAGAACTCTCCTATCTACTGGAGCTTTTTCGTTGCCTCGGTCTCCTGAGTCATTGCCAGAGGCTCGACCTCCACGTGATCGTTCCTCCCGTCCTCCTCATGATCGTTCATCCCGTCCTCTCCGTGATCGTTCTTCCCGCCCTACAGAATACCGTTCTCTATACCGTCTTGTAGATGAAAGTTCATCAGACGGTGATGATGTTGTAGAAAACACCCCTTGACAATTACTTTGAGATACTTTGAACTAGACTAATAAAACCAATTTTGGATTAGATTGAATAATTTTGAACTTGTTGTAATTAGTATTTGCTTGGTTTTGGAATGTGATGTTCAATTGAACTTTAATTTGTTAGTTTTAAAGTATTAATTGAATGTTTGGTTGTTATTGTAGTTATTGTTGGGTTTTTGGTTGGATTTGTGGTGAATTGGTGGTTATTAGATTTGAATTGGGGGTATTGGTATGATGTTTCTATTTGGCAGGTGGTGTAGCTACCAAAACAGGCATATTCTGCCAAAATTAAAACCGAAAAACCGACCAACCTTGGTTGGTTACTAATAAAAATAACTAAATTGCACATTACCGACCAATGTTGGTCGGTTAATGTACAATGAATTCCCAGAATTCGTCACGACCCAATTTCATCTATGTATGATGTCGTGACGGCACCTAGTCTCTACAACTAGGTAAGCCTAACATTTGTAGAATAATGAAATCAAAACATAAATTTAACAACTAACTGCAGCAATAACAACATAATTGGGTACCATGCCATTTGGCATGTACAATAATCAACTATTCAAAAATACACAGTAATCCCAAAACTCGGAACATCGTGAATCACAAACTACAGAAGAAAAGTCTAGTGTCTCTACACATCAGAGTCTAACAAAAGAAAAATACAGAAGATAATGGACATGGGAAAGAGTAGAAGGGGACTCTGACGTCTACGGACGCGACAAATATACCTTGAAGTCTCCAAAGATGTCCCGGCTCACTGACAGTGCGGCTGATAAGGAGCACCTGGATCTGCACACGAAAATATGTGCAGAAGAGTAGCATGAGTATACCACAATCGGTAATCCGGTAAGTGCCAAGCCTAACCTCGATCGAGTAGTGACGTGGTTAGGTCAGGACCTTACTGGTATAAAAAAATAATAAAGCAAGCAAGAATAAAATATCGCAGTAAAATAAAGACTGAAATTTAACAAGAAAGAATTTATAGAAGATAACAGCTCAGTACACAGAGATAACAACAGGAGATCTCCCGAGATACCGTCTCGTAGTCCCAAACGTAAATGTGCAAAGGGATCTCCCGGAATACCGTTCTGTAGTCGCAAAGTAAATATGCATAACAGGGGGATCTCCCAGAATACCGTCCGTAGTCCCAAGGTAAATATGCAGTACAGGGGGATCTCCCGGAATACCGTTCCGTAGTCCCAAAGTAAATATACAGTACAAGGGGATCTCTCAGAATACCATTCTGTAGTCCCAAAATACATATGTAGCTCAACCAACATAAATAACAATTATATCAAGAAAACCTACAATTGAGATTAAGTTCAAGTCAACGAAAAGAAACAGGAATTTCACTAAACATGCTGCACAGAGTTCATATAGGTGGTTAAGACACGTAGGCATGCTATTCTAAACTAAACAGGATAGTTACATATGCTAGTGTAGTTCAAATAAGGAGAAAACAGGTTATTACTTAGTGAAGAACGGGGTTTTACAACAAATAGCCCGTGTACGTACTCGTAACCTCACGTACACGACGCTCACATATCAAAACAGTACCAAATCCTAAGGAGAATTTCCCCCACACAAGGTTAGGCAAGCCAATTACCTCGAACCAAGCTTAATCAATCGGTCATAATATCTTTCCCACGAATATCCGGATCTGAATGGCCCAATCTAACTAAAAGTAATTACATATCATAAATACAACCATAATAGACTCATCTGATTAATAAAATCAATACTTTAACAAAAATTCCGAAATTCGCCCTAAAAAGTCGACCCGGGCCCACATCTCGGAATGAGGTAAAAGTCACAAAATATGAACACCCATTCAGTCACGAGTCCAACCATATAAAAATTACTCAAATCCGACCACAAATTCCCTTTCAAAACTTGAAATCTTTGTTAAAGAAGTTCTTCCAATTTTCCCAATTTCAACCACAAAAATCCGAAATTAAAGAGGATATAAATGATATATTAGTGGAATATAACCAAAATGGAGTGTAGAATCATTACCCAATCGATGTCTCTAAAAATCACACAAACTCACGTCCAAATCCGAGCTCCCAAACTCAAGTTTTAATAAAAATGACCAAACTCTCATTTTTGAAATGTTTAATACTGCCCAGTGATTCCTTAATCGCGATCGCGGAAATAGCCTCACGATTGCAAAGAACAACTTTGCTGCCCCAGACATTAACTCTACGCGAACGCGTAACATACCACGCGAATGTGATGCTCTAGATCTCAGACTCACGTTATCGCGAACGTCCTTACGCGTTTGCGATGAACATAGCGCGTGGTCCAGCTTTGGTCCACTTAACCCTACGTGAATGCGACCTTGTCTCTGCGTTCGCGAAGCACCACCTCACTTCACTACGCATTCGCATGCCACTTACTGGGAATGCGAAGAATAATTCCATCCTCTCGCCCAGCTAGTTTACGCGATCGCGGATCACCCCACGCGATCGTGTATAAGGAAACCAGAACTCAGATACCAGAAAACTTCAGCAACCTCATAAGTCCAAAAATCGATTTGTTGGGCATCTAAAACTCACCCGAAGCCCCCGGGAGCTCAACCAAACATACCAACCAATCCTAAAATACCATACGAACTTAGTCGAGTCCTCAAACCATATCAAACAATGCTAAATTCACGAATCACCATCCAATTCAAACTTAAAGAACTTGAAACATCAAATTTTCACAATCGATGCCGAAACCTATTATACCATGTCCATTTGACCCCAAATTTTGCACACAAGCCATATTCAACATTACAGACCTATTCCAACTTCCGGAATCGAAATTCGACCCCGATATCAAAAAATCTACTACCGGTCAAAATCTCCAAAAATTCGACTTTCGCCAATTCAAGCCTAAATCTGCTACAGACCTCAGATTCACAGTCCGAACACGCTTCTAAGTCCAAAATCACTCAACGGAGCTAACGGAACCGATGAAACTCCATTCCGGAGTCGTCTTCACACAATTCCGACTACGGTCAAAATTCTAAGACTTAAGCTTCCGTTTTAGGGACTAAGTGTCCCAAAACACTTCAAAGCCAAAAACTAAAACCTCCCGACAAGTCACATAAGCAAAAAAACGATACGGGGAAAGCAGTAAATAGGGAATCAGGACTATTACTCTCAAAATAACCGGCCAGGTCGTTACATAATTCAACATTACCGACTAACTTTGGTCAGTTTTCTGCCTGCCCAGTCCAGTTTACCGACCAATTTTGATCGGTATTTTTACATTTTAATTATTTAAAATAAAATATATTTTACAGTTGATAACTGCATAATTAAATTAGTCTTCTAAATCAACACAACACTGAAAATAAGAACCAAAAAATTCAATTAGAATGGTAAAATATATTACATCAATTACAGGATTGTTTGCTATTGAGCATAGCTAAGTGGGACAACCTCGAGCCAAACGGTCATACAAACATATGAAATGAAGAATAGTCTCCTCAGGTTCATCGATGCTGCTCTAAGATTTTCTATATCACTTATTCAAGTGGATAATATATGAGTGTGATGCAGAAGCAAATAACAACTTATTTAATTGTCTCAAAACAAAAACGTGACAATAATTCTACTATATAACAAAAACGTCATTAACAAACATCAGACTTTCATAGATTATTTATGGCAGGATACATTATTTACCCCTAGACCTTGAGGCCAAATCCCTCTAACACACGTTTCCAATACGAGCAACCCTTTACACACTCAACCTTTTCAAAGTATCTCTAATACAGACGTGCTTAGTGTTTGACCACTTTGTTCCCAACAAGTATATGTCACTCACCATTAATACTGTGCCACATGTCATTAACTAAAAAAAATTACATTTAAAAATCTCCATCTTCTTGAAAAAGGAAAACAAAATAGAAAAGCTTCATCATCTTCTTACTTTACCCAAGATACCATTTTAGCCAAAATCCATCATTCAAAATGGCTCTAAACAGAAAAAACCCCAAAGTTTCTTCTTCCTCAAATAATTTAAAAGACGAAAACTTACAATCCAGTGTGGCTATCAGCTTTGGTACGAATTAAAAACTAAATTTTGTGGACCTGATTAATTAATAATGGGCAATATTTATTTGTAGGTGCTTTATTTCTCTAAACAGCAAAACCCCCAAAGTTTCTTCTTCCTCAAATAATTTAAAAGACGAAAACCTACGATCCACCGTGGCTATCAGCTTTGGTACGAATTAAAAACTAAATTTTGTGGACCTGATTAATCAACAATGGGCAATATTTATTTGTAGGTGCTTTCTTTCTCTAAACTTTTCGAACCGGTTTTCTTTAAAATAAAATTATTTTAATTTGGAATTGGAAAATTCCAATCACCTGCTCATCATTTGAAGTCTTTTCATTTAACTCCTTAATCCCTTTACTTTCGAAGCTATGATTTTGAACTTTTTTTCATTAATAGTGCTTGAAAATTAGAATATTGGGGATTGTGATGAAGAATTTGAAATGGGTTTCATTGAATTGTGGGCAAAGTAGTGACTTTGTTTCCTTTGTGGTTTATGGGTTTTATTTTTGAATCGGTGGAAACTAAAAAATTTTATGGTGTAGCACAAATTGAGGTAGGTGATGTTGGGTGACGACAATGGAGGATGGCGGCGGAGCAGCGATGGTGAAGATGGAGGCAAAAAAATTTCTAAAGAAATAAATTTAGGATTGATTAAAAAATTTGATGAAACAGAATATTCATAAAATAAATAAGAAAATGAAAAAAAAAGTGAACACATGGAATTATAGCTCGATATACAAAAAAGTTAATACTCGCTCGCTTCTATTGGTTGTAAATCACGCAATGCCAGTTGACCAAAAGTGGTGTGTTTTTGACACACTTTTGAAAGGCTGCGTATATAAAACATTATTCGTATTGAAGGAGTATGTCGTAGGGATTTGACCTCAAGGTCAGGGGATAAACTATGTATTTTTTCATTATTTATTGTTACATATTTTTTTGCCAAACACTAATTCCATTGCCATTCTCAAAACACCTATAATAACTAAGAAACAACTTCAAAACGATATCTTCTCAAAGAATAAAAAAATTTCTATTATTTAATACAATTGATTCACTTATTTAAAAAGGAAAAACCTAATAATTTCCTAATGAAGCAGGGGCAACTTGTCCCGGGAATGCCCCAATAAATAATAATAATAATTTACAGGTCTAATCGACAGTTACAATTAACTACTTGGCCGATCGTCTCGAGTATTAGAGCCTTGTTATCCTATTTGATACTTTTCATAGTTTTATTTATGTTTTGTGACTTGTGGGGATGGCCGTTTGGTTTCGAAAAGATTCCGGAGTGAATTGGAACACTTAGTTTTATTTTGAAAACCTTAAGTTGTAAAAAATAATTAATGGTTGACTTTTGAATATATGACCTTCGAATCGAGGTTTATGGGTTCCTATAGGTTTGTATGATAATTTTGGACTTAGGAGTATGTTTGGATTGGTTTTGGAGATTCCTAGAAGGTTTTGAACCAATTTGCCAAAATTTGATAATTTGGAGGTTTAGAAGTTCATAAGTTTGAACAATAGTTGACTTTTGGGTCAATAAGTTTCGATTGATATTCTGCATCATTCAATAAGTCCTAATGGTTGAAATAAACTTATGTGCAAAGTTAGTTGTGATCCGTAATGTCTAAGTATAATTTAGACGTGTTTGGCGAAGTTGGGATTTTAAGGAATGGATTTGATCTTCTATTTTTTGTTTTGATGTTATTTTTGATGTTTCGAGCCTTGGGACATGTTTGTATGTTGGAATGATTGGATGGGGTCTTAAGGGGCTCGGGCGCATTTCAGAGTGGTTTAGGACCATTTCATGTGATATTGCAGTAGCTAGTTTGCTGATGTTTTGCAGTGCATCGCGATCGCAGAGCAGGGGCTCGCGATCACGGAAAAAGATTTTGGCTGGGTTGTTCGTGCTTCGCAATCGTGGGTATAGGGTCGTGATCGCGTTCGCGAAGTGCTACATGGGTTGTCCATCGCGTTCGCGAGGAGTTGAGGTCGTGTTCGTGAAGGGTTAGCAGGGGTGGGGACCGATCATTAGCCTTCGCGGTCGCGAAGTGGAGAGCCGCAATCACATAGAGTACTTGGCAACTGTGCTTTGTGATCCTTGGGCTCGAGCTGCGATCGCGATGTGTACCCTAGGCAGTATAAAATGCTGAGATTTCGGGATTTTTAATCATGCAATTGATAAGGGATTTGGTATCTAATTATATGTTTTTGGACTCGTGGTGCTATGGGTAATCTTAATCTTTGATCAATTTTAGATTTCGAGCGTGGGTCCAGGGTACACATCGCGATCGGTATTGACTCATTTAAGTAATATTTTACTAGATTCGAGTCGTTTAGTGGTGGATTTGAAAAGAAAAGAGATTTTAGAAGGTTAAAGGTATTTCTGAAAAATGGTAACTCTCTTGTCTATCCTTATAAGAGGGAATTATATCCATAGGTGATCTATTTGCTACTTGTTGCTTGAGTTGGGAGCCATGTATATGCAAGTTGGCGAGTGTATATGCGTTAGCTAGGTTATGACCATCTCAGAATAGAACTAGGCTTATAGTATTTCTCATTTGGATAGTGTGAATTATTTATCCATGTTTCGTTTATTCTATGACTACGTGGTAAAGGGTCAGCAGCTTCGTCAGTGGAAGGGTTGCTTTGAGTGCGGGGACTTGAGTCATCTCAAGAGGGATTGCCCTAGACTTTTGAGTAGGGTTCCACAGCAGAGCTCGCAGCCTATGATATCAGCAACAGCAGCTGCACCACCCACACAACCAGCTAGGGGTGGGTCTCAGTTAGTTCGAGATTACCCTAAAGGGGGAGGTCGGACAAGTGGTGGTCAGGCCCATTGTTATGCATTTTCAGCCAGTCCAAAGGCAGTTGCTTTCGACTCCATCATCACATGTATTATTTCAGTGTGCCACAGGGATGCTTCAGTATTATTTGACCCTAGTTTCACTTATTCATATGTGTTGTCATACTTTGCTTAATATTTGGATATGTCTTGTGATTCTTTAGTTATGCCTATTCATGTATCTACACTAGTGGGGGATTCTATTATGGTGGATCGTGTATATCGATTGTGTGTGGTTATCATTGGAGGTTGTGAGATTAATATTGATCTATTATTGCTTAGTATGGTTGATTTTGACGTGATACTGGGCATGTATTGGTTGTCGTCATATCATTCTATCCTTGATTGTAACATTAAGACCGTGTCATATGCAATGTCGGGGTTTCTGAGGTTGGAGTGGAGAGGCTCCCTAGATTATTTTCTTAGTAGAGTGATTTCATGCTTGAAGTCCCAACGGATGGTTGAGAGGGGATGTATGGCATATTTGGCCTTTGTGAGGGATGTTATTGATGATAGTTCTTCCATTGAGTCAGATTCAATGGTCAAAGATTTCTCAGATGTGTTTCTAGCTAACCTGAGAGGCATGCCACCTGATCGGGACATTGATTTTGGTATCAATCTAGTGTCGAGCACTCAGCCCATCTCTATTTTGCCATATCGTATGGCACCAGTTGAGTTGAAAGAGTTGAAAGAACAATTGAAGGAGCTACTTGCTAAAGGCTTCATTAGGCCTAGTGTGTTGCCTTGGGGTGCACCGGTTCTATTTGTGAAGAAGAAGGATGGTACTATGAAGATGTGCATTCACTACAGGTAGTTGAACAAAGTTACAGTTAAGAACAAGAACCCCATGCCGCACATTGATTACTTATTTGAGCTGCTTCTGGGTGTTAGAGTGTTCTCGAAGAATTATTTGAGGTCGGGGTATGATGATTTTCTAGTGATGTCTTTTGGGCTGACCAATGCCCCAACACCATTTATGCGCTTGGTGAACAACATATTTCAGTCCTATCTTGATTCCTTCGTCATAATTTTCATTGATGATATATTGGTATAGTCACGCAGCCAAGAGGATCATGAGTAGCATCTGAGCTTCGTGCTCCAGACTTTGAGGGAGAAGAAGCTATATGCTAAATTCTCCATATGTGAGTTTTGGCTAGATTTAGTGGCATGTTTTAGGCACGTGCTGTCCAGTGAGGGGACTAAGTTGGATCCGAAGAGGATTGAGGCAGTTCAGATTTGGCCCAGATTGACTTCTGCTAGTGAGATCTGGAGTGTAAGGCCCCATAAAATTTCGCCAAGTAATTTACGGTTTTGTGTTGCCGAGGTAGACTAATATGTTCGAAGGTGGCCGCGGTATGGACTTTTTGGCGGTGAACAATGCACTGTGGAGTTGGTGGAAATATTTGCTGAAGTAGGCCATTTTGCTGTCAAGTTCACAACCGCAGAACCTTTTCGCGGGGCACGTAATCATCGCGGAGTTAAGCAAAAAAATAGTTGCATTTTGAAGTTTGTTTTGCGGTCCATTATGCGATCGCATACCTATTTCGCACTTCCGTTACAGATTCGGCATGAAGAATTTTGGAGGGGGATTCTGCTATAAGGCCTCGTAATATTTTACCTAGAACCCGGGATGCTGTGGTGCCGAGGTAGGCTAAGTGTTTTAGGATTGTAGAAAGCACGCCGAGGTTAAGGCTTTTTGAGTTGTACAGTATGTCAAGGAGTTGAAGGAACTTGTTTACAGAACATGGCATTTCTGCGGTCCACTATGCGACCGCAGAACCTATTCGCGTACCGCAGATCAGCCGCAGAGTGCAACATAACTTGAGTCAATTTTTGAGGATCATTTGTCAAGTATGCGGCCGCATAATCATTTCGCGGGCCGCACAATCCGTCGCAGAACTAGTATGAAGTTTTTCGGAGGGAGGTTTCGCGGTGCATTATGCGATCGCATAATCGACTTTCAGTCCGCATAACGACCGTAGACCTGGCCAGGCCTGCCCAGTTTTGGGACAATTTTTGTGGTCCCTTCTGCGGACCGCATACTCATTTCGCGGTCTGGTCTGTGACCGCAGACCCGACTTCGAAAGCTTAAGTTGGAGGAAAATTTCAGTCCCTGTTGATACCCAATTTTGCCCTCATATTTTTATAAGCATCATATATGTTTAAAAATATCATTCCTATATCATCACCAATTTATGAGAATCATACAAGTATTTTCTATAATGTTTCATAATTTTTAAAAGATTTAAAATTGATTTTCTTGCATTTACATTACTTGAATATGTATTGATTACCCTCTAAATTAGTTTGTGGTGACTTAATTATCCGAATTTATTATTTTCATCCACATATATGTCTCATAATATTTTACTTTAGTTTTATATAATTTTATTTGTATTTTTAAAACTATTTTATACAATTTTGCAATAATAGCCTATATTCTATACATAATTGTATTTATTATATTATTTATAGCAAAATAGATTTTCGTATATTTTTATAATGTTAAGTTGTTATTTTACTGAACGAATAATATTTTTATTATTTACTAGTCATTTTTATAATTTATTTTTTTAATAAATTTCATATGTTTAAATTATGTCCCAATTTTTGAATTAATCTCGGACCCAATACACCAGCCCAAACCCCAAAACCTTAGCCCAATAACCCCAAGCCCAAACTAGACAACCCCTAACCCGGTCGCGACCCTCCTTACAATCCGCCCCACTTCCCCTTTAATCATGGACGTTGATCTTAGATGATCAACGACCCACAATAGCCCTTCCCCTTTCCTTATATCTCCATAACCTAAACCCTAGAGATATTTCCCCCACCCAGCCGCCTCTGTATTCTCTCATCTCCCCACTGATACACCAAACCCCAGCTGCCTCCTCCCAAATCCCCTCAAAACTCGGCTAAATCATGAAATTCTTTCACGATCAGCTTACCTTATTTGCACTATCTCATTATCATTCATACGCTCGTGGTATTACTTAGTACTTGCCCAATTTTGGCAAGTATTACCTCTCCGAATCGAGTGCAATCATCCTCAACCTAAAAGATACAGACGTAAATTCGTCTATATACATTCTCAACAGGGTCGTATGGGTACGATTCACCGAGATTCTTGGCTAATATTTTGACTACTCGTCAAACTATGGTTTGCCTAAAGTTTACCTATTCTGAATCAGAATAGGCTATGATATAATTTTCCTTTTCCTTGCTTGAGCTTGATTGTTTTTCTTTTATTATTTTGTGCTTTATTAACTATTTTCTATGTTTGTTCGTTCAAACATCAACCACTACATAAACCCGTTCCCCGTTCCCCATTCCCTTTTGAAGCCTCAAGGATTATTGCTGAGTCACTGCATTATTCTCTCATTCTCACTCATTATACTCTTAAATATGAGACCTTGGCCGGCTGAAAGCCAAGGCCATTCGAATTCGATTGTGTTCTTTCTCAGTGCGAGCACAGCCCGGGGTTCATTCGAGACCCTTGGGAACTCTGATGCACTGGTATTTTGGGGATTCTGCTACTCTTTGCTACTGTTAATTGAAATACTTATGGAAATTGCTCTTCTTATTTGCTTGTTCGTTAATTGGTAACTGGTAAGTGCCTTCGGCCTTTGCAGTTTCATTCTCTGTTCCTGTGTGTTATTGCTCTGTATATCTATATCATTGAGACTTTTATGAATCAATATGCTACTATGTCATCTCTGTTTGCAACCTATTTGCTCTGAAGTTATTCTCATGGTTCTGTATTTTTCTAGCATATGAACTAGCCTAAATTCTAACTCTGATTCTAGCTTTCTTAAGGATGTCTAGCCTGGTGTATTTGTGTGTGTCTGAATGCTTACATCTACTGTTTGTCCTGAGTTTATCTTCTACCCTATTCTGAATTCTTGTGATAAATTAATTTATGCCTAGAATATGTTCTAATTGCTGTTAAATCGTCTAAGTATAACTTAATTCTTGGTCACGTTGATTAGCCAGACATGTTTTCTTTCTACTTAATGTGTTCTCCCTGATTTGTTCCATCCAGTGCTCTTTAATTTTGCCTAAAGACCTTTAGAATGAGATGTGATATCTAGCCCTTTCTCCTATACTTTATCAAGACCTAATGTCTGCATATCCTGTTAATCTAGAATTGATATATTTTCACCTATCATGAGTTCTGATATTGTTTCTGAACTTTGGTATTTTGACTGATGTTAAGCATGTTAAAGTTTTTCTCATTCTCAACTAAGTGGCTGCTCTATCATGGACCTATTCTGTTATGTTGCTTTTCACTAAGCCTCCATGTTAAAACTTTCATGTAGAGGCTATGCTCTATTTTTTCTTGTCTATGACTCTACTAGATTTTCATGTTTAAATCTTGTCTCTAAAGTTCTTTTAGGCTAATTTTGAATCGTTTTACTTTTGAAACTCTTTTGTAATAGTTCACTATCATATGATAGTCAATCCTATCATTTTAGCTTTGTTTCTGAGAACACAAGCATGAACATGCCTTGTGGTTTTGTCAATGTTTTATGTGATTTCGTCTATATGCTTTGGTTAGAACTGTTGTTAGTTGAAACTTTAGGAGTTAAGTATGAAAAGTTGTTTAATTAATTCCATGAGAGGTTTGTCACCTGTATGGTTAAGTCTGGCACCCATTTGGCTAAGTAAGTTATTCACTGGGCCTAGTGTTGGGCCATATGTGTTGTTGGACCTGGGCATTGGATTCAGGCAGATTCTACTGTCCTTGTGAGTCTGAGATTTGGGTCTGTTGGTTGGTGAGGCTGCTGAAGGCCCAGGAATTCACTGGGTTATTTTATAGTGGGCCTGTACTATTCGATGGGGCTCGTAGTTGTTTCAGTCTATATTTTGTCATCTTTGAGTTTGTATTATTCCATTTTGGTCTTGTAACTTGTAATAACGAATAATTGGGGCGTTAGTGAAATTGGGAAACGAGTGTGCTTTATTCTTGTATAAAGTGTAAAGAACATGCCTATGGAGTCCGCACACCTGCTTCTGTTTGCTATTCTGTTTGACTTGCTCTGCTTCTGCACTCTAATAGAAATCATGTCTATAGGAACCGCACATATCTCACCTAGTTTGGATAATACTTGCTACTTCAAACATGTTAGCCGTTACTATACTTGATTTCTATGTTATTACTATACGTTTAGACAGCATACCTATAGGATGTATAACATATGCTTTGTCGATTTAGAAACCATGCCTATAGGAAATCACACACTTCACTCAACTTGCCTAATGCCTGTACATTATTCAAAAGCATGATTGTTTGACTAAATATTTTACCTGCTCTCATGTCTACTTCTATATGATTATTAGATAGCATGCATATAGGGTTGTAATCTTACATACTTTTGTAAATGCTCATCTAGATACCATGACTATAGGTTCTTAACTAATTAACTAATCGACTGCTTCTGTTGTTTTATTATACTGCGGCCTAGATAACATGCCTATAGGATAAGTATGACAAAATCGAGTTCAGATACCTACCATTAGAAATCTTGCCTATAGGATATTGTTACTTGCCTAGAGAAAATGTCTATAGAATTAAACGTTGGTAATTCCAAATTTTCTAATAGCTCTCACTGCCCGTTGCGCAAATAACTTAGAAATCATGTCTATAGGTTTTATAACACCTGTAATCTACAAATGAGTTAACTTAGAACAGCAGCATTGTCTGTACGACTTGAAATCAGAATCATATAGAAATCATGCCCATAGGACTTAACGACTCAAATACGTCTTAATCTGGAAATTATCTACTGTGTAGCCTGGAACTGGTTTGCCTGGTTTGTCGTTATGTGTGGAGCTAGCATGAGCCACTCTTTACTATTATGTGCAGTCCTACTTGTTTTGAATGCACGATTAGTTTTATCATTTTGAGCAACCTAGGTAAAGTCTAGAATCACCCAAATAGAGGTCCAAAGCTATAAGGCCCCATGAAACATTTCCTAAAAACCGGGGTTCCATGATGCCGGAGTAGGCGTATAGGTTAATAATAGTAGAAATTCTTTGGACATTTCCTAAAAACCGGGGTTTGGACTTTTTGAATTGAACAGTATGTTGGGGAGTTGAAGGAAAATATTTTGCAGGGTTGGGCATTTCTGCGGCCCATTATGCAGCCGCATAATCACTCTACGGGCCGTAGATTGGCCGTAGAGTGAAGCAGCCACTTTGGCCATTTTTATGTCAATTTCGTGGCCAATTATGCGACCGCTAACCATTTTGCGGGCCACACCTTGATCGCATAATCAGCCTTGAAATTTTTGCGGAGGGAGGTTCTACGGCGCATTATGCGACCGCAGAACAGGTCTGCGGGCCGCATAACTACCGCAGACCCAGGCGGAATGTTTCCAGTTTTTGGAACCAAATTATGCGGCCGATATGCGGACCACATATCTATTCTGCGATCGCATATGCAACCGCAGATCCTGTCTTGAGGCTTCATTTTTGGGGTTTTAAAACACAACCCTATTTCGTTAAAACATACGCCATAGTCCATTTTTAGCAAAATTCTGATACTTTTAGAGTGAGAAAGAGTGATTACAGTGGGGGAGTAACCTTCAACCTAATATCCATCAATTCATCCTCAGTTATTGAAGATTATCAAGAAAGTCCTCATCTTAAAGGTAAGAATCTATGCCCTAGCTCTTAATTTCGAAAATCTACTAAAAACGGATAATTAGAAAGACACTTATTGGGCGTGGGGTTGTTATCTTGCATGCATGTATTCTTCAAGTATGTGGGAAGGTTGTGAGCTAAATAAATGGTAGCGAATGTGTTGAGGAATGATAGAATCTTTCCTAAAAGGGCCTTAAAAATATTAATGCACACCTAGTGTTTGATAATGTGCTCAAATGAGCTAGAATCATGACCATCTTCCTAATTTTTGTCCAACTTGTTATATTTCTAAAATAGATCGAAGTGCTACGAATTTCGGAACGTTTTAAAGTTTATAGGAAGCTCAATTGAGGTATGTTGGCTAAACTCCCTTCTTCTTAGAATCGAATCCCACGGTATTCATGTAATTGGTGTAAGTCCTAGATTGATCATAATAGAATTGGCTATACCGAATGTGCTTGTGTTGAAGGATATATGCTCAATATATATTGTAAATGTTTCATCATGTCATCTTATCATTTGAGGATGCGTTCAAAATATGGAATATGTGTTGACAATGTTAAGACTTCATATCAAGATCGAATAAAGGTTGTTATGCCAAATTGTATGAAAAACCTCTATGTGCTTAAAATTCCCAAATTGCTCATATGTGTACTAATGCCTTAAATGGTAGACCTTATTGTTGTTGATGATAATAATGATGTTTGAATGTAGAAAGGGGAAACTGGAATTTTGAAATACGGCCAAGTGCCAAGAATGACTTTCGAATTGAGGCCACTCGTGCTAATGAATTGAAAAGATGTGAAAGAAGTATAAAGTGAGATGATTAATTAAAAAGGTAATGTGTCGGCTGAGACGGCCTAGTCGATCGGGTCGTGATCGGACGCCATGCCACACACATGGTGGCGACTGTGCTGGAAATGATAATTGAAATTGTGGTAATGGTTGGTGTCTCAAACGAGACGACCTAGCTGATCGTGTCGTGATCGAACTCCGTGTAAAAATACGGTGGTATTGTGAATTATGGTATATCGGCTTTAAAGATCACCCAACCTAATAACATGGAAATTGACTTGAGAACTTGTGTGATCCTTACTTGATGTTTTAGTATTGTTTGAAGCTCTTATTGAACTCATGACTGTTTCCTCCTTGTATTATTATTCATTCTATTGAGATGGTGCTTAGTTTTATTTACTAGTACTTTTCGACAGTACTAACGCACCTTTTGCCGGGGGCGCTGCATCTTTAATTGGATGCAGGTAGTTCCATAGCAGGCAGTGTTGATCAGCGATAGTGGTACATCCTCTTCCCAATAGACTTGGTGAGCCCCACTTCATCCCGGGGTCATGTATTGTATCTTTTGTTCATATTATTATCACGTTTTGAGGTATAGCCGGGGCATTGTTAGCGGCACTATCATAACACTCTTTTGTATCTTTTAAAGGCTCCGTATACACTATGTGGATTGTACATGGGTGCCAGAAAAGTCAAACAGATTATGTTGTGTTTTGATCTATTGTTCCACTCGAATCATAAGAATATGTGTATCTTGAAACTTAAAAATGATGTAACAAATGAGATGATTTAGTATTGTATATATGATCTTCCTACTATCTAATTAATGAAATCATGTCTTCTCTTGATCATGGGTGAGTTGGGTAGAAAGTATCTAATAGGCTTGCTCGACCGGTTTCACTCGATTGAGCACCGGTCGCGCTCTCCGAGGTTGGGGCGTGACAAAAGCCTCTTGGACCACATGTATGGTACGGGTAGCGCATACATAGGGCACGATTTAGAATTGAATTAGAGCGCATTTAGGTAACGACTTCAACATAGTAATTGGGTAGCAGGAGATGATAGTTTGTACCCGCTGAATAATATGAGCAACTCCTTACCTTGAGGGAGTTGCAAAGTATTATTTATGTTGCACGGGATGATCCTTTAGGCTAAAAAAGTTAGGACCCCCTTTTCTTTATATAATTGTTATTCACACTTAGTCATCTAACATAGACCAATGTAGTTGTATCCTTGCAATCATTAAGGATTTGTACCAATTATCATGTGTTATGATAAGATTCCTCGACTTCTATACTTCCCTTTGTTTATTTGGTCACCTAGCCTAATAACATAATTTACATAGTTTAAAATTCGGACAGAACCCTCAGTCGTGGACCTCAGGGAGTGCCCACCTTCTCTTTGAGGTAATTTGAGCCCTTACCCGATCTTTGGTGACGCGGACTAGTTAAAATATAGTTATTCGCAAATAAGTGCCTTAACGCACCTTAAACATTATTAGGTGACAACTCTTTTCTTTTAATTATATTCCTTTAAAAGAGTTGTCACGCGTCAAAGCCTGCTTTCGCGAGAAAATGGGGCGCGATAGCATGGCGACTCTGCTAGGGATATACTTAGGCTCTTACCATAACTAACTTGACTTATGTGGATTACTTTCCTTATTTTTCTTCACTTGTTTTAAACTTCAATGACATTCACACCCCTTTCCTTATTCTCCTTTATTTGCTATGACATGTATGACCTCTCTCCATATCCTTCACCTTGTCTAAGACAGTTATATTATGACTCTCCCATCCCTATTTCCCTACCTGCTTCATTACGTTCTCGCACATTTTTATGAGCCAAACTGACTTCTCTCTTTTTGTCTTTCATTTCTTGTCTCCTCTTTTCATGTTCATCTTTATTATGATATTTACTACTTTTGTGTATTCTTATCATGCAAATACTTGGCAACGTGTTACTATTTCTGCATAAATCATGTTCCACATCATACTCCACTCGTGCCTATTCTCAACATAGCGACACTTGATGAGTGTCCGCGCTTTCCTGAAATCACCCTTTTTAAATTGGAAAGGCTTATTTGCGGTAGACTAGTCGATCAGTGGTGCAGTCGATGGTCCCATGCCTCTCCTTCTCAAGTTGTCTACTTGGGAGTACCGGTCGAAACCTTGCTATGAACCACACTCCGATTTAAAATATACATGCATCATGCTAAACCTAGTACGGATTGAGACGTCATTAGCGTAACAACCCGATTAGATGAAACTTGTCCAATGTCCGACGGGATTTCCATAATCCCAAAATACACCATCATATTATGTGAACTACTTGGAGAAAATATGCCAATATGTTGATCATTATTGCGCAAGTAGTCCAACTTGTAGGGGGGAGGGCTAACTCTTATTTGTTTACAGAAAATGAAGCACAAAATACCCAGGTTCGGTATGGTCCAGAATATCCCGCCTTTGCTACTTGACTGGTGGAAAGACCTTGCACCTTGTGACAAAAATAATGTGACGAGAGTACTTGGTGACCTACCATCTCTGCTGAACATTCAACCAAATAGGGAACTGATCGACCCCGCTACCATGTTCTGGGAAGAGAAAAGAGTTGTTTTTCGATTTGGCAAAATAGAAATGACTCTTCTACTAGAAGAAATATGAGGTTTCGCCAAGTTACCATGGATAGTCCAGGACTACTGGTGCCAGAAAATCGCACCCCCCGCGGTTTTCTGAAAATGTTAGGTTTTAAGAAGAATGATGAATTGCTCTGTCTAAAGAAGTCATACATCCCTTTTGAGTTTCTGTACGAGCGGGATGGGCATAGAAAATCATATCGCCACATCACAGCAAACTAGCCATTACTTCTTTAGGATGGGTGCATCGCCGGGTTTATGTGTTCATTGACTGCTTCTTGGGGTTGTTGATATTTCCAATTCAAGGAGGAAGGATTAATACTCTGTTAGTCATGGTCGCCAGGACCTTAATAGATGGTATCGAAGGCCAAACTTACACTATCATCCCCATGATCTTAGATGAGATGTACCGCGCTCTAGATCGATGCAAGCAGGGATTCAGACACTTTAAGGTTTGTAATCTATTGCTACAAGTTTGGCTGCTGGAACACATTCAGAGGGGAGAGTAGCGTCAAGAGTTTCAGCGAAGGCCACTGAATAACTACATAGCCAACCATCACCCAAAGAAAATGACGTTTATAACCTACAAGTTTGCAAAGCCTGGAAATATTGTAGATTGGGTGCGTTTCTTCAGCAACCTAACAGACGAGCAGGTGCATTGGATGTTTGAATGGTTACCTAGTAGTGAGTTCATCATCAGGTGGAAGGAGACTACTCATTTGGTGCTGATCGAGCTGCGATGTATCTACCGTTACTCTCCTATAAGGGTAATGAGAAAAGATGGAAGAAAGCAGGTCATACCTCAGGTTTCCAACATGGTCCAGCACAAGGCAGATTTCAAGGGAGATGCTATCCCATATAACATCAAAAC
Source organism: Nicotiana otophora (assembly GCA_000715115.1). Lineage (NCBI taxonomy): Eukaryota > Viridiplantae > Streptophyta > Magnoliopsida > Solanales > Solanaceae > Nicotiana > Nicotiana otophora. The sequence goes on from AWOL01S0004234.1 coordinate 52,157, forward strand.
ACAACATATGTGGAACCAAAAGATCATCATGGAAGGAGAAACCATTGAATCAGACACGTATCATGCCAGCCATATGTACTACTATCTATCATGGTTAGAAGACGATGTAGCTGGGGATGTCAAACCAGGAGTCAATCTAACAGATAGGATCATAGATAAAGTGGTTGAGGCACAGGTGAAGTATAAGAGGCTATGCAAAAGGGTGTTTGAGTCCGAAGCTAAGCATATGGAACAACACAAAGTGAATATGGAGGCGATAAGGGAATGGAGGGAGATTGCCATTGTGTCCCGCGAAAAGATTAGAACACTTGGAGCAAGGATTGATGGAACTAGAAGGGAAGATGAGGAAGAGACTTTGTGATTGTCAGGGCATGGACGACGATGGAGGAGGAAAGCTGGCAAAAACTTACTTATTTCTAGACATGCGTGATCCGGGGAACATGATTGATGGGGACAAGAGAGCCAAGCATGGAGAAGGTCCTTCAGGAACCAAGTAGATGATGTTCTTTACCACTTTCTTGAAAAGATTAGATTTCGATGTAATAAGGCTAAATGCCATTAGTAACTTTATATTATTATTATTATCGATTTAGTAAAAGATTGTTTAGGCTCATTTTCGAATTAATGGAATGAAGCAAACGTTAAGACCAATTTTCTCCAAGTCTATGTGTCGCCCAGGCCTACCTCAGGCATAGTGAGGTCCCCAAATTAGGACGCCAATTATTGCATGACTTTGTGAACATGTTTAAATATTGCGAACACTCTTTTATTTCACCTTACTGACTTGGTTACCTTTTGTTTTTTTTTATTTCTTTTTGATTATTCACATTCCCAAAGGTTGGTTCATGCATACTGGCATCATCAGCGTACCACACTAGATCCAGAGTCCGGTAAGATAATGTCTAAAGGAAAAATGGATGATTTAAGTGGTATCCGGTAAGATAATGCTGATGTGGCAGAAAATATTGAAACTTGAGATGGTAGAAGCACTCCAGGTCAGAATGAGTTGGTCTTACGTTTGGAGTAGAAAATCCTGGAACTTTAAGGCGAGCTTGAGCATGTCCGAAATCTGGAAAACCTTTCCCTTACTCTCAATGTTCCCGACATCAACCAGCAAAACCCGACTACCCATAACCAAACACCGCCACAAAACACACAAAATCAGAATCCACCACCCAAAGCTCCGAATCCTCCTGCACAACACCAGTATCATAATCCCGCACCTCCCTGAAACCTTAACCTACCACCGGTGCAAACCCCTCAACAACCCCACCATCATCCAACTAAATACTCGCAAACCACTACTTATCACACTTCCTAAAATGCACCACAACCTACTCCTGATCCCCAAAACTCGACCAACGATCACCTATATACCCAAGTTTCAGAATCTTATCAAAGCAATCCAATATATGTGGAAACCTTAGCAAACCCTATACATACCTGAACCGACTGAGAAGGACCTGCTCACTAGAAACATGATAGAAGAACTCAAGAAACTCACAGGGAGAGTTCAGAGCGTTACAGGTGGTAAAGGCATTGAAGGCCTGAATTATGAAGATCTAGGTATTCAGCCAGATGTGGAAATTCCAGAGGGTTACAAACCTCCAAAGTTTGAAATGTTTGTTGCCACAGGTGATCCAAAGGTGAATATAAGAACATACCGCGACAAGCTTGTAGGAATGGGTAAGAATGAAAAACTCCGCATGGAACTGTTCATGCAAAATCTTATAGAAGATTCCTTGTCTTGGTATATCAGTCAATACCCCAAGAAGTGGGAAAATTGGGTAAGTATGGCATCAGACTTCATGGACAGATTCAGGTTTAACACGGAAAACGTGCTAGACGTTTTCTATATTCAAAACATCTAGAAGAAGATGAAAGAAACCTTCCACAAGTATGCTACTCGCTGGAGATCAGAGGCCGCAATGTAAGGCCAGCACTTGAAGAAGAACGAATGAACAAGTTCTTTGTTAGAGCTCAAGATCCGCAATATTATGAATGATTGATGGTCATCAAAAATCACAAGTTCTCATACAGCATCAAGTTGGGAGAGAGAATAGAAGAGGGAATCAAGAGCGGGATGGTGACTAATTTCGAGGCGTTGCAAGCCACAAATAAAGCCTTGCGATCGGGAGGTATTTCAAAGAAGAAAGAAGTGGGTGCCATGATGGTAGCCTAGGGCCCTAAGTCTCCCTTCACATACCAAACACCTCCACCCACATATCAACCCTCACACCCAAAATAACAATACCCTGCCACTGCCTACTATACCAATAACACTCAATCTGCATAT
>AWOL01S0004235.1:0-10420 GCA_000715115.1 Nicotiana otophora
ACTATCTATCATGGTTAGAAGACGATGTAGCTGGGGATGTCAAACCAGGAGTCAACCTAAAAGATAGGATCATAGATAAAGTGGTTGAGGCACAGGTGAAGTATAAGAGGCTATGCAAAAGGGTGTTTGAGTCCGAAGCTAAGCATATGGAACAACACAAAGTGAATATGGAGGCGATAAGGGAATGGAGGGAGATTGCCATTGTGTCCCGCGAAAAGATTAGAACACTTGGAGCAAGGATTGATGGAACTAGAAGGGAAGATGAGGAAGAGACTTTGTGATTGTCAGGGCATGGACGACGATGGAGGAGGAAAGCTGGCAAAAACTTACTTATTTCTAGACATGCGTGATCCGGGGAACATGATTGATGGGGACAAGAGAGCCAAGCATGGAGAAGGTCCTTCAGGAACCAAGTAGATGATGTTCTTTACCACTTTCTTGAAAAGATTAGATTTCGATGTAATAAGGCTAAATGCCATTAGTAACTTTATATTATTATTATTATCGATTTAGTAAAAGATTGTTTAGGCTCATTTTCGAATTAATGGAATGAAGCAAACGTTAAGACCAATTTTCTCCAAGTCTATGTGTCGCCCAGGCCTACCTCAGGCATAGTGAGGTCCCCAAATTAGGACGCCAATTATTGCATGACTTTGTGAACATGTTTAAATATTGCGAACACTCTTTTATTTCACCTTACTGACTTGGTTACCTTTTGTTTTTTTTTATTTCTTTTTGATTATTCACATTCCCAAAGGTTGGTTCATGCATACTGGCATCATCAGCGTACCACACTAGATCCAGAGTCCGGTAAGATAATGTCTAAAGGAAAAATGGATGATTTAAGTGGTATCCGGTAAGATAATGCTGATGTGGCAGAAAATATTGAAACTTGAGATGGTAGAAGCACTCCAGGTCAGAATGAGTTGGTCTTACGTTTGGAGTAGAAAATCCTGGAACTTTAAGGCGAGCTTGAGCATGTCCGAAATCTGGAAAACCTTTCCCTTACTCTCAATGTTCCCGACATCAACCAGCAAAACCCGACTACCCATAACCAAACACCGCCACAAAACACACAAAATCAGAATCCACCACCCAAAGCTCCGAATCCTCCTGCACAACACCAGTATCATAATCCCGCACCTCCCTGAAACCTTAACCTACCACCGGTGCAAACCCCTCAACAACCCCACCATCATCCAACTAAATACTCGCAAACCACTACTTATCACACTTCCTAAAATGCACCACAACCTACTCCTGATCCCCAAAACTCGACCAACGATCACCTATATACCCAAGTTTCAGAATCTTATCAAAGCAATCCAATATATGTGGAAACCTTAGCAAACCCTATACATACCTGAACCGACTGAGAAGGACCTGCTCACTAGAAACATGATAGAAGAACTCAAGAAACTCACAGGGAGAGTTCAGAGCGTTACAGGTGGTAAAGGCATTGAAGGCCTGAATTATGAAGATCTAGGTATTCAGCCAGATGTGGAAATTCCAGAGGGTTACAAACCTCCAAAGTTTGAAATGTTTGTTGCCACAGGTGATCCAAAGGTGAATATAAGAACATACCGCGACAAGCTTGTAGGAATGGGTAAGAATGAAAAACTCCGCATGGAACTGTTCATGCAAAATCTTATAGAAGATTCCTTGTCTTGGTATATCAGTCAATACCCCAAGAAGTGGGAAAATTGGGTAAGTATGGCATCAGACTTCATGGACAGATTCAGGTTTAACACGGAAAACGTGCTAGACGTTTTCTATATTCAAAACATCTAGAAGAAGATGAAAGAAACCTTCCACAAGTATGCTACTCGCTGGAGATCAGAGGCCGCAATGTAAGGCCAGCACTTGAAGAAGAACGAATGAACAAGTTCTTTGTTAGAGCTCAAGATCCGCAATATTATGAATGATTGATGGTCATCAAAAATCACAAGTTCTCATACAGCATCAAGTTGGGAGAGAGAATAGAAGAGGGAATCAAGAGCGGGATGGTGACTAATTTCGAGGCGTTGCAAGCCACAAATAAAGCCTTGCGATCGGGAGGTATTTCAAAGAAGAAAGAAGTGGGTGCCATGATGGTAGCCTAGGGCCCTAAGTCTCCCTTCACATACCAAACACCTCCACCCACATATCAACCCTCACACCCAAAATAACAATACCCTGCCACTGCCTACTATACCAATAACACTCAATCTGCATATTACCATTCACATCCACCCGCTCGCCAAAACTACCCAAAGCCACATCCAAATTTCGACCGCAGACCTCCTAGACAATACACCCTAATTGCTGAACCCATAGACCAATTGTATGAGAGACTGAAGGTCGCTGGTTACGTCACCCCTATTCCTTCTGTTGTTGTGTAAAATCCTTCTCAATGGATAAACCCTAACAAAACATGTGCTTATCATTCAGGGATGAAGAGTCATACCATTGAGGAATGCCGCACGTTGAAAGACAAGATTTAGACACTGATCGACACTAAGGTTATACAAGCAAAGGAAGCTACACCGAATGTCCGCAACAACCCTCTCCCAGATCACAAAGGTGAGGGAGTGAACATTATAGAAACTAATGAGGAGTAGGATCAGGAAGGATCCATCGAACTCATTCTAGAGGGAGACGCTCCTAAAACATCTCCGATCACCCTCACACCAGTTGTGGTACAAACCCAGACACCATTTGAAGTTGAGGTAGCTATACCATTCACTGTAATGGTAGCTCCCACACCATCTTACAAGTTTGATGTTGTCCCGTGGGATTATGTTGCGGAAGCAAGAAGAAAGGAAAAAGCCAAAATGGAAGAAACAGGTGCCGCGCAAGGTATGACTAGAACTAGCAGAGTTTACACACCTGAGAATCTGGGAGGAACAAGCAAAGAAGCTGCACCTAAGCCGCCTGTTGTTGAGACTGGCACTGATGACCTTTGGATGAAGATACAAGTAAGGGAATACTGTGTTGTTGACCACCTGAACAAGACTCCTACTCAGATATCCATTTTATCACTATTGCAAAACTCAAACACACATAAAAATTCCTTGATGAAAGTGTTGAGTGAAGCTTCTGTACCCGCCTGCATTACTAGTGAAGAGATTTCTAACATGGTCGGACAGGTATTGGAGAGTCATAAAACTACTTTCCATAAAGATGAGATACCTCCCGAAGGGTTGAGTCAAAACAAGGCGTTGCACATCACAATGCAATTGGAGGACACGTTCATTGCCAGGGTCCTGATAGATTGAGGTTCGAGTATGAACATATGTCCAATGACCACCCTGAAAGGATTAGGTAAGGGCATGCACGAGATACGAATGGGAATCATGAATGTGAAGGCATTTGACGGATCTCAGAGAGCCACTATCGGGGAAATTAACCTTGATCTACAGATGGGTCCGACTTGGTTTGATGTTAAGTTCCAAGGGCTAGGTATATCTGCTACTTACAACCAATTGTTGGGATGACCATGGATACATGCAGCTGGAGTAGTGGCTTCTACTCTGCACCAAGCTGTTAAGTTCGAAAACAGGAAGTGAATGATTAGGGAGACAGAAGCAACCCTATCTACAGCAGCCAAACCGTTCCAATCATCAAAAACAAGTGGAAGTTGGGGGGAGAAACATATCACCGCATTGAGCGGGCGAGCATAATTAAAAAAGGATTGATGATGGATCAAGAAGATTGAAAGCATACTATTGTGGACGGGGTATGAACCATGCAAGGGTCTCAGCAAAAAGCTTCAGGGGATCACTAAACCCGTACAACCACAGTATCATGGCACGACCTTTGGACTCAGATATGAATATACCGTGCAAGAGTATCATAATTGGACACCGCCATGGCACGCCCATTATTCTCTGCTGGAACAACCTGTACCACCTCTACACCAGACATTCCGGCAGGCTGACATAATGTGGGGATCTGAGGAAGAAGAGATATTGGCTGGTATGAGTAAGCTATTTCTGGACGAAGAAGACATGGACTGCATTGCAATTGTTGAGGAGGAGGAGGAGGAGGAGGAAGACCTTACCATTCAGACAATGGAAGAGGGAGCTATTCTCAAGAACTGGACCGTTGCACCATCTCGAGCTCGCCGAGTTCTTGGGTAGCCTGGAAAATTAGCATGACTTATTTTTTAAATTGTTTTGAGCATTTAAGAAATTTTCTGTATTTTGTTTTGAAATAGTTACTCGATCCATCGAGTCGCACTTGTTGACATTTTAAAGTTTTATTAATGCATTATTGCTTTTCATATTTATTTTCTTTCTACATTCTTTTCAGCATAATTATTACATATCCTGATGAACTTGCGACTGTGACATGTAATGAGACAACGCGACATAAGTACATTGATTCAGAAGATTTGGAAGATGATGTATTACTTGAGGAAATTGTCAAAGAAGTAAAGAATTTTGAAAACAAACCGTAGTCTAATTTGAAGGAAACTGAGGCCGTTAACTTAGGGGATTCCAAAACAGTCAAGGAAACTCGCATAAACATTCATTTATCACCGACATAGAATGAAGAATATGTCAGGTGTCTAAAAGAATATGAGGATATTTTTGCATGGTCCTACGATGATATGACTGGGTTAAGCACATCCATAGTAGCTCACAAGCTACCCACCAATGCCACATGTCCGGCGGTAAAGCAGAAGCTCAGAAAGTTCAAGCCAGATATCGGTTTGAAGATAAAAGAGGAGGTCACCAAGCAAATCAAAGACAAGGTTCTCCGAGTGGTCGAATACCCGACCTGGTTAGCCAACATTGTGCCAATTCCAAAGAAAGATGGGAAAGTTAGAGTATGTATCTATTACCGAGATCTGAACAGAGCAAGTCCTAAAAATGATTTCCCGCTGCCTAACAATGTGCACGAAGGTTGTAGACTAATTTGAGTCGAGAAGGTCACCTCGAAGGCCGAGAGTGTTGTGCAAAGAAACTACTCTCACTTGTTTGTATAGCCAAATGGTTGTGGTTCGAAAGGTACTTTCTATGTGTTATTATTTAAATACGTACAGTTCATGTCAGGATAACACTGCGAATGTTGTAAATCCTGTAATGTTGAGATTAGATTTATTGATATATATTTTGATGCTTTCTTGAGTTGTGTATGTGTTGTTAGGTTGGTTTTGGTGATTTTACGACAGGTGCATAGGCCAAATTACAGGGGAAACTCTTCCGAAAATTTTAACGATTTGGGAGTTAGTCAAATTTTAGGTCTTGATATGTTTGAAAGAAGAGTTGTGTTATGTTAGGCGTTTGGGGCGAACTCTACTCCTTATTCGAGGACGAATGATATTAAGCGGGGGAGGATGTAAGGCACCTTAAAATTTCGCCAATAAATTTAAGGTTTTGTGGTCCCGAAGTAGACTAAGGTGCACGAAGGTTGTAGACTAATATGAGTCGAGAAGGTCACCTTGAAGGCCGAGAGTGTTGTGAAAAGAACATATTCTCAATTCTTTGTATCGCAAAATGGTTGTGGGTCGAAAGGTATTTTCTATATGTTATTATTTAAATATGTACAGTTCATGTCAAGATAACACTGTGAATGTTGAAATGCCTATAATGTTGAGATTAGATTTATTGATATATATTGTGATGCTTTCTTGAGTTGTGTATGTGTTGTTAGGTTGGTTTTGGTGATTTTACGACAGTTGGATAGGCCAAATTACAGGGGAAACTCTTCCGAAAATTTTAAAAGATTTGGGAGTTACTCAAATATTAGGTCTTGATATGTTTGAAAAAAGAGTTGAGTTATGTTAGGTGTTTGGGGCGGACTCTACTCCTCATTCGAGGTCGAATGATCCTAAGCGGGGGAGGATGTAAGGCACCTTAAAATTTTGCCAATAAATTTAAGGTTTTGTGGTGACGAAGTAGACTAATGTGCACGAAGGTTGTAAACTAATGTGAGACGAGAAGGTCACCTCGAAGGCCGAGAGTGTTGTCAAAAGAAAATATTCTCACTTGTTTGTATAGCCAAATGGTTGTGGTTCGAAAGCTACTTTCTATGTGTTATTATTTAAATATTACAGTTCATGTCAGGATAACACTGTAGATGTTGTAAAGCCTGTAATGTTGAAATTAGATTTATTGATATATATTTTGATGCTTTCTTGAGTTGTGTATGTGTTGTTAGGTTGGTTTTCGTGATTTTACGACAGGTGGATAGGCCAAATTACAGGGGAAACTCTTCCGAAGATTTTTAAAGATTTGGGAGATAGTCAAAATTTAGGTCTTGATATGTTTGAAAGAAGAGTTGAGTTATGTTAGGTGATTGGGGCGGACTCTATTCCTCATTCGAGGTCGAATGATCCTAAGCGGGGGAGAATGTAAGGCACCTTAAAAGTTTGTCAATAAATTTAAGGTTTTTTGGTGCCGAAGTAGACTAATGTGCATGAAGGTTGTAGACTAATTTGAGTCGAGAAGGTCACCTCGAAGGCCGAGAGTGTTGTGAAAAGAACATATTATCACTTGTTTGTATAGCCAAATGGTTGTGGTTCGAAAGGTACTTCTATGTGTTATTATTTAAATACGTACAGTTCATGTCAGGAGAACACTGTGAATGTTGTAAATCCTGTAATGTTGAGATTAGATTTATTGATATATATTTTGTTGCTTTCTTGAGTTGTGTATGTGTTGTTAGGTTGGTTTTGGTGATTTTACGACAGGTGCATAGGCCAAATTACAGGGGAAACTCTTCCGAAAATATTTAAAGATTTGGGAGTTAGTCAAATTTTAGGTCTTGACATGTTTGAAAGAAAAGTTGAGTTATGCTAGGTGTTTGGGGCGGACTCTACTCCTCATTCGAGGTCGAACGATACTAAGCGGGGGAGGATGTAAGGCCCCTTAAAGTTTTGCCAACGAATTTAAGGTTTTGTGGTGCCAAAGTAGACTAATGTGCATGAAGGTTCTAGACTAATGTGAGTCGAGAAGGTCACCTAGAAGGCTGGGAGTGTTTTGAAAAGAAAATATTCTCACTTGTTTGTATAGCCAAATGGTTGTGGTTCGTAAGGTACTTTCTATGTGTTATAATTTAAATATGTACAGTTCATGTCAGGATAACACTGTGGATGTTGTAATGCCTGTAATGTTGAGATTAGTGTTATTAATATATATTGTGATGCTTTCTTGAGTTGTGTATGTGTTGTTAGGTTGGTTTTCGTGATTTTTCGACAGGTGGATAGGCCAAATTACAGGGGAAACTCTTCCGAAATTTTTTAAAGATTTGGAAGATAGTCAAAATTTAGGTCTTGATATGTTTGAAAGAAGAGTTGAGTTATGTTAGGTGTTTGGGGCGGACTCTATTCCTCATTCGAGGTCGAATGATCCTAAGCGGGGGAGGATTTAAGGCACCTTAAAAGTTTGCCAATAAATGTAAGGTTTTGTGGTGCCGAAGTAGACTAATGTGCACGAAGGTTGTAGACTAATTTGAGTCGAGAAGGTCACCTCGAAGGCCGAGAGTGTTGTGAAAAGAACATATTATCACTTGTTTGTATAGCCAAATGGTTGTGGTTCGAAAGATACTTTCTATGTGTTATTATTTAAATACGTACAGTTTATGTCAGGATAACACTGTGAATTTTGTAAATCCTGTTATGTTGAGATTAGATTTATTGATATACATTTTGTTGCTTTCTTGAGTTGTGTATGTGTTGTTAGGTTGGTTTTGGTGATTTTACGACATGTGGATAGGCCAAATTACAGGGGAAACCCTTCCGAAAATTTTTAAAGATTTGGGAGATAGTCAAAATTTAGGTCTTGATATGTTTGAAAGAAGAGTTGAGTTATGTTAGGTGATTGGGGCGGACTCTATTCCTCATTCGAGGTCGAATGATCCTAAGCGGGGGAGGATGTAAGGCACCTTAAAAGTTTGTCAATAAATTTAAGGTATTTTGGTGCCGAAGTAGACTAATGTGCACGAAGGTTGTAGACTAATTTGAGTCGAGAAGGTCACCTCGAAGGCCGAGAGTGTTGTGAAAAGAAAATATTCTCACTTGTTTGTATAGCCAAATGGTTGTGGTTCGAAAGGTACTTTCTATGTGTTATTATTTAAATACGTACAGTTCATGTCAGGATAACACTGTGAATGTTTTAAAGCCTGTAATGTTGAGATTAGATTTATTGATATATATTTTGATGCTTTCTTGAGTTGTGTATGTGTTGTTAGGTTGGTTTTGGTGATTTTACGACAGGTGCATAGGCCAAATTACAGGGGAAACTCTTCCGAAAATATTTAAAGATTTGGGAGTTAGTCAAATTTTAGGTCTTGACATGTTTGAAAGAAAAGTTGAGTTATGCTAGGTGTTTGGGGCGGACTCTACTCCTCATTCGAGGTCGAACGATACTAAGCGGGGGAGGATGTAAGGCCCCTTAAAGTTTTGCCAACGAATTTAAGGTTTTGTGGTGCCAAAGTAGACTAATGTGCATGAAGGTTCTAGACTAATGTGAGTCGAGAAGGTCACCTAGAAGGCTGGGAGTGTTTTGAAAAGAAAATATTCTCACTTGTTTGTATAGCCAAATGGTTGTGGTTCGTAAGGTACTTTCTATGTGTTATAATTTAAATATGTACAGTTCATGTCAGGATAACACTGTGGATGTTGTAATGCCTGTAATGTTGAGATTAGTGTTATTAATATATATTGTGATGCTTTCTTGAGTTGTGTATGTGTTGTTAGGTTGGTTTTGGTGATTTTACGACAGGTGCATAGGCCAAATTACAGGGGAAACTCTTCCGAAAATATTTAAAGATTTGGGAGTTAGTCAAATTTTAGGTCTTGACATGTTTGAAAGAAAAGTTGAGTTATGCTAGGTGTTTGGGGCGGACTCTACTCCTCATTCGAGGTCGAACGATACTAAGCGGGGGAGGATGTAAGGCCCCTTAAAGTTTTGCCAACGAATTTAAGGTTTTGTGGTGCCAAAGTAGACTAATGTGCATGAAGGTTCTAGACTAATGTGAGTCGAGAAGGTCACCTAGAAGGCTGAGAGTGTTTTGAAAAGAAAATATTCTCACTTGTTTGTATAGCCAAATGGTCGTGGTTCGTAAGGTACTTTCTATGTGTGATTATTTAAATATGTACAGTTCATGTCAGGATAACACTGTGGATGTTGTAATGCCTGTAATGTTGAGATTAGTGTTATTAATATATATTGTGATGCTTTCTTGAGTTGTGTATGTGTTGTTAGGTTGGTTTTGGTGATTGTACGACAGGTGCATAGGCCAAATTACAGGGGAAACTCTTCCGAAAATATTTAAAGATTTGGGAGTTAGTCAAATTTTAGGTCTTGACATGTTTGAAAGAAAAGTTGAGTTATGCTAGGTGTTTGGGGCGGACTCTACTCCTCATTCGAGGTCGAACGATACTAAGCGGGGGAGGATGTAAGGCCCCTTAAAATTTTGCCAACGAATGTAAGGTTTTGTGGTGCCAAAGTAGACTAATGTGCATGAAGGTTCTAGACTAATGTGAGTTGAGAAGGTCACCTTGAAGGCCGAGAGTGTTGTGAAAAGTAAATATTCTCACTTGTTTGTATCGCAAAATGGTTGTGGGTCGAAAGGTATTTTCTATATGTTAGTATTTAAATATGTACAGTTCATGTCAGGATAACACTGTGAATGTTGAAATGCTTGTAATGTTGAGATTAGATTTATTGATATATATTATGATGCTTTCTTGAGTTCTGTATGTGTTGTTAGGTTGGTTTTGGTGATTTTACGACAGTTGGATAGGTCAAATTACAGGGGAAACTCTTCTGAAAATTTTAAAAGATTTGGGAGTTACTCAAATGTTAGGTCTTGATATGTTTGAAAACACAGTTGAGTTATGTTAGGTGTTTGGGGCGGACTCTACTCCTCATTCGAGGTCGAATCATCCTAAGCGGGGGAGGATGTAAGGCACCTTAAGATTTCGCCAATAAATTTAAGGTTTTGTGGTGCCGAAGTAGACTAATGCGCACGAAGGTTGTAAACTAATGTGAGACGAGAAGGTCACCTCGGAGGCCGAGAGTGTTGTCAAAAGAAAATATTCTCACTTGTTTGTATAGCCAAATGGTTGTGGTTCGAAAGCTACTTTCTATGGGTTATTATTTAAATATTACAGTTCATGTCAAGATAACACTGTAGATGTTGTAAAGCCTGTAATGTTGAGATTAGATATATTAATATATATTTTGATGCTTTCTTGAGTATTGTATGTGTTGTTAGGTTGGTTTTCGTGATTTTACGATAGGTGGATAGGCCACATTAAAGGGGAAACTCTTCCGAAACTTTTTTAAGATTTGGGAGATAGTCAAAATTTAGGTCTTGATATATTTGAAAGAAGAGTTGAGTTATGTTAGGTGATTGGGGCGGACTCTATTCCTCATTCGAGGTCGAATGATCCTAAGCGGGGGAGGATGTAAGGCACCTTAAAAGT
>AWOL01S0004242.1:5404-62915 GCA_000715115.1 Nicotiana otophora
TTTAAGGATGCACATGTCTTTGTTAAAAATTGTGACAGATGCCAAAGAACCGGAACTATCACAAGGAAGCACGAGATGCCCTTGCAAAATATTCTGGCAGTAGAGCTTTTTGATGTTTGGGGGATTGATTTCATGGGACCATTCCCATATTCTAATGGGCACAGGTACATCTTGGTCGCGGTCGACTATGTTTCTAAGTGGGTAGAGGCCATTGCTCTTCCTACTAATGATGCAAAGGTAGTGGTAAGCTTTGTAAAGAAGCACATCTTCACACGTTTTGGGACTCCCTGAGTGTTGATAAGCGATGGAGGAACTCACTTTTGCAACAAATTGCTGAATAATGTTCTTGTAAAGTATGGAGTTAAGCACAAGGTTTCCACTGCCTATCATCACCAAACGAGTGGTCAAGTAGAAGTTTCCAACAGAGAGGTAAAGCAGATTTTGGAGAAAACAGTAAGTGGGAATAGAAAGGACTTGACAGGAAAGCTGGATGATGCATTATGGGCATATCGCACTGCATACAAGACCCCCATAGGTACTTCTCCGTACAGGTTAGTTTATGGGAAGGCATGCCACTTGCCTGTTGAGCTTGAACACAAAGCCTATTGGGTGATTAAAAAGCTAAATATGGAGATGGACTTGGCCGGTGAGAAGAGACTGCTACAACTCAACGAGCTTGATGAATTTCGATTGCATGCATATGAAAATGCCAAATTGTATAAAGAAAAGACAAAGAGGTAGCATGATAAGCATATCCAACATCGTGAATTTGAGCCAGATCAAGAGCTTCTCTTGTTTAATTCGAGGCGAAAGCTTTTTCCCGAAAAGCTTAAATCTCGATGGTCGGGTTCGTTTGAAGTGGTTAGTGTGAAAACTCATGGGGCGGTGGAATTACGTGATACGAGTTTGAATGTGACATTCTTGGTAAATGGCCAGAAAGTAAAACACTATTGGGGTGGCGACATTGCACGTCACAAGTCCTCGATGGATTTGGTGAAGGCGTGAAGAACGTATTGCGTCATGCCGCGACGTTAAATCAGGCGCTTGTTGGGAGGCAACCCAGCTTTACTGCTTTCTTTTATTTTTGTTTACTTTTTATTTTATTTTATTTTTATTATTTTGCAGTATTTATTTTTGTTTTGTAGGATTATGAGCATAGGAAGCAAAGCCATTAGAAGAGTGCAAAACCGAGCTAGATGGTGAGGACTAAGTGTGGGGTGCCCACACAAAGGGATGATGCCTGGGGGAAGTCTGAGTACCTCGTGAGCCGCTATTGCTTCGGCCTTTGGCCTACCAGGGAGTCTCGTTTACCCTCTTATTATTTATAGTTTGCATTGAGGACATTGCAAAATTTTACGTGTGGGGTGAGGAGATCGTCTGGATGAGTTTCTGTGCTATTTTAGCTTAGTTGTAGTACTCATTCTTAAGTGTAGTAGCTTTTGTGAAAAAAATAATAATAAATAAAAACAAAAGTAGAAAAATTGGACTTTTCCCTACGATTGATCTCCTAGACAGTTTTCTTGAGGGATTAAAGTCTAAACAAAAATCCAAAAATATGTCTTTTAGCTTTCTTTAGGTAGTAATAATCCCCTGTGGTTTTTCTTTGTGCCTCGGTTCTTTTCCATGGGATGTAGTTTGAACCGGGTAGTTTTTTTCTTTCCGAGTAGATTAGGAATTTAGGAAATAAAAGGAGAAAGAATGATGAACCTAGGCGCCCTTAATGATGCCTTATTAAATTGGATAGCATGTTTTGTGGCGCCTATGTCTCGTTTACATGACTTATGTTCACCTTGTGCTTAATGCTTAATATCTCGTTGCTCCGTGAATACTTACATTGTTTGAGAGTCAGAATGTGATCGTCCTTAGTGAGTCATGTGCCATGTGTGATGAGGTTTTTGTGTAGTCCATGTATTGCACTTGTGTCTAGAACTTGCCCGGTATGTGAATAGAAGCGAAATTTGAGGTGATGCTCGGTTTGAAAAATGATTTTAGGCTTTCTTTGATCTTTTTGAGCTTATTGCTTATCACAAATAAAATCTATCCCTAGTTAACCATTTTGATCCTATTGAATTTTATTTGGTACCCACATTACAAGCGTATACCCTTTTTATTCTTAATTGACATTGTTTTGATTCTTTTACCTCTTAAAGCACTTTAATTGTTAGATGAGCGTTAAAAGAAGTAAGAAGAGACTAAGTGTGGGGTGATTTTTGAGTGGAACCAATGAAAGAAAGAAAGGTGCACTTGTTTTGTAAAATACTACACCACTAGCGGAAATTGAAAAAGAAAAAAAAGAAGAAGAGAAAAATATGAAAAAAAAAAAAGAAAGAAAAATATAGATGAATAAATTGTTGTCTTGTTCTTGCTAGTGGGTATGAACTAAAGTAGTGCTTAAAGAATAAGGGACTATTTTTGGGGGTGATATTATTTGTGAAAGTGAAGTGGTGTTGAAGAAAATACGCTTAAAGTAATTTTGTGATGTATTAAAGTGCTTAGGAGGGTGAGTCACTATTCCTTAAACATATCCTACCCGTCCCTTAGCCCACATTACAGCCATGAAAAAGTCCTAATTGATTTTAGATCGAGCGAGTTTACATTAGTAGAGATTTACATTAAGGGCAAGCCTATGGTACCAATTGCATACATGTGACTTCTTTGTGAGAGTGAGCGATTTTCTTTGATATATGTGAGTCATTAAAATATATTTTATCATAATATTCAAATGTGTGGATTGAACTCGCTCTCTTGTTCTTGTTGTGAGGGAACATGGTTTCACGAGGGATAGGTAACATTATTAGACTTCTCTATGATGTTGTGTGTTCAAGCCATGAGTGCATTGTGATATTGAGTCGGTTTTTGAGGTTAGGATTGTTGTGAGCATGTTAACTTTGTTTGAATATTTTTTTTAAAGAATGACATAAGTAAAGGGAAGTGTATGTGATGCATATTCTAGAACCTAATTTTGGCAAACGACCATGGTCGTAGGTGTAGTATGCTTTGAATGATAAGAGCTTAATTTTGTTTCGTCTACTATAGTGATGGTTTGTTCGAGGACGAACAAAGGTTTAAGTGTGGGGTGGTGATGTTGGGCATATTTCGATATGTGTTGATGTTACTTTACCCATGTTGTAACTGCTTTTTGATGCTATTTGATCTTTAAAATTCCCAACATGGTTTAATTATTGGTTTTATGACTGATTGAGTTGTGTGTGATGAATTAGGGTGTTTGGAGTGAAACAATATATGAAGCAAAGGTGCTCTACGTAGAGGAAGAGGGGTTGGATTTCGTGCCACCTTAGCAGTGAAGTCGGCCCATAGCATTCGCCATAGCATCCGCACCTGGGCAAAGCTGAGAAGGAGGAACAAAGGGTGGATGCGTCACATGCGAAGCTGAGAAGTGGAGGACAAGGTGGATGTGATGCATCCACCCCAGCATCAATCCCTGTAGCCAAGTCGGATTAGGAATAGTAGAACTTTGGCCCACGACTTTTGTACGCAATATATAAGCCAAAAACGCCTCTTTTAGGGGATCTAACATATTGGGAAGGGGGAAAAAGCCACGACAAAGTTGGGGAACCACGGAATTCATCTTGAGTTCTTATTTTTCCTTCTTTTATTGATTCTTATGCACTTTTGTGAATTATTTGATGATTGCATGAACATGAGTGGCTAAGAACCCTCTTGTTCTGGGGTCATGGATATACATGAATGTTGATGTTTGAAGTCTAATTTGACGAAGTTGATTTTATCATATTAGGTTGTTTATTTAATTCTATTTGTAATTACTTTGCTGAGTAGATAACAGTGAAATACTATCTACGAATCTAGAGTTGAACTCGAAAGTGGGAACTCTAGATTGCATATAGAATTAAATAGAGCAAGTTCTTAAACTCGGGCATCGGGGAATAGATTTGCAATTGGGATAGACATATACCTAATTGCCTTGCTCGGTTGCAATACAGGAAGTGTAAATGCGTGCTTGTTAATCTTAATTCCATAGACATATAGGTATTAAGTTAACTTGAATAGGCGAGTAAGGGTTCGACAGATTCTTATGAGTAATATCAACCCTGTCAACCAATAATCCAGATTAATCAATAAGTTATTTTATGCTAAGAATGCAACATGATTTTGCGGTCATTATGCGACCACATAACCGTTTCGCGGGCCGCATTCTTGTCGCATATCCCGGCTTGGGATTTTTCGGAGGGAGGTTCTGCGGTGCATGATGCAACCGCAAAATAGGACTGCGGGCCGCATAGTAACCGCAGACCAGATCAGTTCTTTTCCAGTTCTGTCCCCCATTTTCGCGGTCATTATGCGGTCGCATATGTGACCGCAGAACCTGTTCTGGAGCTTCATTTTTGGGGTTTTTAAACCCGACCCTATTTCGTTAAAACACACCCCATGGACCATTTTGATCATATTTCCTGATATTTTTAGAGTGAGAGTGAGGGTCCTAGAGGGAGAGTGATCTTCATCACATTGCTCTTCCATTCTCACTTAAAATCTTGAAGATTATCAAGAGCGGTACCTAGAGCTTCTTCCTAAGAGGTAAGATTCTATCACCCAAACTCTTAATTCCAAAATGTAACTAGAATGGGCTATTAGTAAGGTGATTCATGGGGATGGGAGTGCTTACCTTGCATGCATGTATCCTTGTAGTATGTGGGAATATTGTGAGCTAACAATGATAGATAATGGGTTGGGGAATGATGGAAACTTCCATAAAAAGGGCCTTAAAACATTGATGCACACCTAGTGTTTGATAATATGCTCAAATGAGGTAAAACCATGTTTGTCTTCCTAATTTTGGTCCAACTTGTTATATTTCTAAAATAGATTGAAGTTGCAAAGAATTCCGGATCAGTTTACAGTTTGAGAAGCTCAATTGAGGTATGTTGGCTAAACCCCCTTCTCCTTAGAATTGAACCCCACGATGTTTATATAATTGGAGTAAACTCTCGATCATTATAGAATTGGCGATTTCTAATGTGTTTGTGTTGAAGGATGTAAGTTCAATATTTATTCTAAAGTCTTAATCATGTTATCTTGTTATTTGAGGATGTGTTCAAAATATGGGATATGTGTTAGAACTATTAAGACTTCATGTCCAGATTGAAATAAAGGTTGTTATGCCAAATTGTATGAAAAGCCTCTATATGCCTAAGACTCCCAAATTGCTCATATGTGAATTTAATGTATTGAATGGTGAGCCTTATTGTTGTTGATAATAATAATGTTGGAATGTGGAAAAGAACTTGAATTATGAAATACGGCCTAGCGCCAAGAATAACTTTATATTAGGGCCACTCGTACCATTGTATTGCAAGTATCGGAAAGAAATATGAATTGAGATAATTTATTGAATATGGGTGATGTCTCAAATGAGATGGCCTAGCCGATCGGGCCGAGATCGGACTCCGTGTAAGAACACGGTGGTATTGTGGATGAAATTGTGAAAATGGTTGATGTCTCAACTGAGATAGCCTAGCCGATCGGGCCGTGATCAGATGCCATGCTGCACACATGGTGGCACTGTGCTGGAAATTATAATAAAATTATGGTAATATCTCAAATGAGATTGCCTAGCCGATCGGGCCGAGATCAGACTCCGTGTAAGAATACAGAAGTATTGTGAATTGTGGAATATCGGTACTAAAGATCACCCAACCTAATAATATGAAAATTGACTTGAAAATGTATATGATCCTTAACTTGTTGTTTTAATATTAGTTGATTCTTGATTTTTCCTCTTGTATTATTATTCATTCTATTGAGTTGTTGTTTAGCTTTACATACTAGTGCTATTCGACGGTACTAACATCCATTTTGCCGGAGGCGCTGCATCTTTAAATGGATACATGTGGTTATATAGCAGACAGTGTTGATCACAGATAGTGGCATCCCCTTCTCAGTGGACTCAGTGAGCCCCATTTCATTCCGGGGTCATGTATTGTACCATTTATTTATATTATGGTCACTTTTGAGGTCTAGCCGGGGACTTGTTGTCGGCACCATCTTTACCCTCTTTTGTATCTTTAGAGGCTCCGTAGACACTATGTGGGTTGCATATGGGTGTTGGGAATGTTAAACAAGTATATGTTGTGTTTGATCACTTGTCCCTCTCAGACTGTAAGAATCGGTGTATTTTGATACTTAAAGGCAAAATAACTAATGAAACGGATTAATGTTGTATATATGAACTTCCTTCCGTCTAATTAATGAAATCACGTCTTTCTTGATCATGGGTTAATTGGGTAGCTAGTATCTAACATGCTTGCTCGACCGGGTTCACTCGATTGAGCGCCGGTCGCGCTTCCCGAGGTTGGGGCGTGACAGGGTCGTTCGCCTCAACAATTCTATGAAACACTCTTATAGGATTGGGCTGCTCGCCCTGGTAGAATTGTACGAAATACTTGATAAGGAGTTCACATACTCATGAGTTTCCGGACTTGATATGTGAATGTTGATTTGGTATTGACCATTACATATTCCATTTGAGGAGGTATCCGATAATTGAGAACTTTCGTGTTCATTGTTTAATTGTAGACCACATTATTTGCCTATATCTGTACTCATTGTTTAGTTACCATGTTTCATACTTGCCTACTTTATTATATTTGATTTACTGGACCATTAGTAAGTGTAAATGTCAACCCCTCGTCACTACCTCTTCGGGGTTAGACTATATACTTACTAGGTACGCGTTGATTTACGTAGTCATGCAACACTTTTACACTAAATGTGCAAGATCTGACAGGTTTATTTGGGAACGTACGCGCAGCTACTGAGGGGACTGTATGGTGAGCTGCATTCATGCTACGATTCGTAACACACACAATTTCCATCATAATTATTTACTTTATCATGTCTATCTTGTATTCCAAATAGTTGTTGTATTGTTATTGTATTTCCTAGTAGATGCTCATGCACTTGTGACACGGGGTTTTGGGGTGTTCTAGTATTTGTTTATGGTTTGCTTTAGGTTGACAAACTTTTACTTTACATTTTAATTAAATTGTACATATCTATGATTTTATATTGCATTTATCTCTCTATCTAATAAGATTCATGATTTCAAAAATAATAAAATGAATAATTAAGTTGGTAGTTCACCGTTGGCTTGCCTAATGGTGACGTTGGGTGCCATCACGACCTATATTGAGATTTGGGTCGTGACAGCTTGGTATCAGAGTACTAGGTTTATTTAGGTCTCACAAGTCATGACCAAGTCTAGTAGAGTCTTGCGGATCAGTACAGAGCCGTCTGTACTTATCTTCGAGAGGCTACATGGCTGTTAGGAGAACTTCCCTTCCTTGATTCGTCATCGTGCGATTTGATTTTGTTGAAGCATATGCCTCCAGCTCATTCCTACTCATTCGTACGTGACATCAGGCATTTGTTATCAGTTGAGCACCTACGTGTAGTGAAGATGATACATATGCGGTGTAGGATGCCTTTCCCTGCGAATGCGGGTGGACCATTATCATCACCATGTGGAAGAGTATTCTGTCATTTCAACCCAGTGTTGGTGTTGCCTACGGTCGAGATTTGATATTTCCGAATTTGGTGGAATTCTTGTTAATATTGTGGTGTTGCCGTCCTTGATTGAATGAATTGTGGCTCATCGGCATATTGGCCTTCATTTGTTTGACTCTGGGCACGGTGTTGTGAGATGGAACCTAAGAGGAAGTTATCAGAGATGGTTGTATGTTGTGACTTCACGATCGAATCAGCATTTCCAGTGTTGATGGTTCGAGGGATATGATCCCTGAGGTGTTCTCTGTGCTTAGGAATTTTGAATGCGACGAGAAGGGCTTGATTGGAATGTAGGAAAATGTGAGTATTAAATTATTATTTTGGATGCAATATGGCTTTGTGTTTCAAACACGTTGTTGGACCTTCGGGTGATGCTAATGAATGAAGGGATTCTTACGACTGGTAGATCAGCGTGGACCCAGGGAGATTAATTGATTTCATGATGGATGTAACTATAGTATTGATGTTGGAGGAGGTCGATATAAGGTTATTCAGGTGGGCTATCTCCTGTGAGCAGGTTAGCAATTGCGTGGTTTTGAGGAGGTTTCTACGAAGAGTTCTACTTTCTGCCAACTATGGGATGCATGTATTGCGATGCGAGATTGGGTCGCTTAAAGAAGACAGTATGACCCCTAGGAGGTTGAGCGTGCTATAGTGGATGATAATTTGAGATGTGTTATGATTGGTGCAATGAGAGCTTGCGAGAAGTTGGCCGAGTAACGGTGTGGGATCATGGTAACTGAGAAGAAAACGTTGTTGTGGGGCCTAGATCTATGTGATTGTAGTGTAAAACTAAGTAGGGGAACCCACCGTCTAGGATTGGGTCATGTGGTTGTGTGCCTATGAAATTTTTAATCATCGGTACATTGGTGGATCAGTTGTGAATAAGGGAAAAGAACATCAGGGGTAATTCGAGCAAGGGATTTTATGGTTGTGTGCTATACTTTTGCCTTATCAGTTTATGTGAAGGCTGGAGAGTGACTCAGAATTGTTATTTCTTTGAGAGTGTGATATGCAAGGGAAATGATTCTTTCAGTTGCTTCTTGCGAGCGTTCATGTTCTAATGGAGCACTAGTTGTCTGGTTATATCTAATCAGGACTGGATTATAGTGGGCGGATCTCAATAATGGTACTAGTGGATTCGAGATTTAAGGTATGGAGCTTAAGGATTTTCGGGCTCGTTATGTGGCTGAGGAATTGGGTTTTGCGGCAGAGTGTGAAGGGTACTTGAAAAATTTTCATGTTATCATCGGGTTTGCGGTGCGGTTTCAGGAAGATAGAAAGGAAACAACTTCGAATTCGCATAAGGTCTTTCATAATAGGTGTGTCAATTATAGATACTATTGAGTGCATGAGGAGGGTATAGGATGGCTTATCTGTATTGAGACAATGTGGTCTCGTGATTTGGGTCCCTCGGGATGACTGTTGTTTGAGGTCCATTAAGTGCTTGAATAGAGCTAGTATTTCCAAGGCAAGTCAAGAGCAAATTGGAAGTAGTTCAGTTAGTTAGTAATTGTTTGAAACAGCAGGGTTGTGGAAATGACTAGTTCCTTCGGTGTGATCAGGCTATACAAGTAATTCGTGGCGGTACGTGCGGGTTTGACTGCTGCTATGATTCTATTGATTTAGAGGTATTTGATTCGGATTTCTTGGTTATGTGTGAATGGATCCCGGAAGAGTTATGGCGGTTTAGACCACGACTTGAGGTTTGTATTTTCTGCGATTATGGGTGGCGATTCTTCTTCTGAAATGATTAGGTGAAAGGTTTTGAGCCGATGAAGTGTTAACTTTACTGATGGTTTAGGAGATTATGATAAAATTCTTGTACTCTCACATAGCAGCATGATATGTGCAGTGAGCGGTATGGAGATTGGAGGTTGAGGATCAGGGTTGCGGTTCAGTTTTGTTAAGAATGTCACGAGCTCAGAAGAGCGGGGTATGATTTTAGACGTTCAGAGTATATTGGTGCTATCTTAGTGTCACATGAGAACGATGTTTTGTGTAAGAGGCATTGTGTATTGATTTGCGGATTCTTGATTTGCATTGCAAAATTTTTACGGTAGGTGGTATGGATGTATAGATCTTGCTAAGTGGTGCGGTAGGTTGTGGAGTAACTCATACGGGATGATCATATATGTATGGTGTGTCTGACATTTAAGGGGGCATATATTGAAATCAGGTATGGAGATTCTAGCATTGTCGCCGATTGGAGAATTTATGTATGAGAGACGCTCAATTTTATTGGTTGTGGACTATGGAAGTTGTTCCGAATTTGATGATAGATCGTATGTGTCATGGATAGTGTCATTGTGGATCTTGGGGAGGTTATATACCTATTTGGAGATGATCAGAATTGGCTTGAGGTCTGTGGGTAGTCTTAATGTGAATGTATATTCTATGCCAGATCGGATACGCTTAGTCAGCTTGGCATTACCTATGGATGATTCTTCGGGCGTAGTGGATGATATTCCTAGCATCTGCTATTTCAGGCACACTCCATTATTCCACGTGGGTTGTGGGGCAGCTTGATTATTCGCACGTGTGTTGTGGTCCTGTGTAGCTTGTCATTTATTGCACCTTAGTCAAGCTCTAATTTTGTAGCGCACGGCGCTACCCGTCTCCCCAGGGTTGTATTTATGCACTTGGCGTGCTCGTGGTCGATATTCAGGCATTTCGTGAGTTTGAGCATTATGGCTTGATGGGTAGTTCCCCGCTGATGGTTATGTGTGGATTGGGTGGCACGCCGCTACGGGTATCATGTATGACCGGGTTGCACGCCGCAACAGTGAGATGTTGAGTATGGTTCCTTATACCTATTTTGTGTGCCTTGTTTCTCATCTCTAAGATAGGCTCATAGCATCTATTTGGCCGTTTCATTTGTTATGCGGGCTGGGTAGTTCTTTGCCAGAGTTCATTCTTCCCTTTAATTCATATTCGAGTTGTGGCTTATTGGTGCATTGATGTCGTCTTAGGAGATTTCAAGTGGTTTTAGTGTGGCTTGTCGGTCGAGCAGCTTATACTAGGTGAGACGAGGTGGTTGGACTTGGAGTTAGTGCAGTCAGATTTATATAAGGTATATTAGAGGGAACATGATACTATTCAGTTCAGAATGAGGCAAGGGCTCTCGTTGAGCAGTGAAATTCCATGGATTCTTGAGTTGGCGGGTGGTTATGAGATTCTACACGTCTCTTTCATCGTTGCAGTATTGAGAGGGTTAGAACATGGCCTATATATGTTATAAGGTATGGGCATCATGTTAGTGCAGATGTTATTATGGGCATACGAATTATGCGGTGCATTGTGTGGTTTCATCACGGGTGCATGATCATATTTGGTACAACGGGTTGAGATTCATACGGCGTTCGTATGCTAGAATCAGGTCTTGTAGAGAATTGCGAATGTTGGAATTTGGTTCTAAGGCTTGTTGGCTAAGGTAGCAAGAACGATCTTCAGTATGGCTCGAGCTAATGTGCCCACATGGGTTGTGGTGGCACGGGAAGGTGCACGAGGTGTTTAACAGTGATTTTGGTCAACTTTGGAATGGTTCTTGGCATGTTCGAGGTCGAATGTATGTTTAAGTGGGAGAGAATGTAACGAACCGACCGGTCGTTTAGAGCTCTAGCGCGTCGTCCGGCAGCTTGAGGCCTCGAGTAGCTTCACTTTTTGTTTTATGACTTGTACGTGTGGTCGGAATTGAATTTCGGGAAGTTCAGTGTTGATTCGGAAGGAAAATTCTCAATTCGAAGACTTTAAGTTAGAAGAGTTGACCAAGATTTGACTTTTGAGTAAACGACCGCAGAATCGGGATTTGAAGATTCCAATAGGTTCGTATGATACTTTCGGACTTGGGTGCATGTTCGGGTTGAGTATCGGGTGGTTCGGGACCATTTCTATGCTTATTGTGGAAAGTTCACATTTTGAAAGAAGTTCCTATGTTTGAGTCGAAGTGGAATTTAATATTATTGATGTCCGTTTGGGATTTCGAGCATTAGAATAGGTTCGTATTGTGATTTATCACTTGTGCGTAAAATTTGGCGTTATTACGAGTTGTCTAAGTATGTTTCTGCGCGTTCGAAGTTGGATGAAATGCGTTCAAAGCTTAGAAGTTTATTAATGAAGTTTTGAGGCGTGATTCTTGATTTTGGTGTTGTTTTATGTGTTCCTAGGCTTCAAGTAAGTCCACATTATGTTTATGGACTTGTTGGTGCATGTGGATGGGGCCCCGGTTGGCTAGGGTGTGTTTCGGACCACTCGGAGCATGTTTGAACTTGGCTGAAATTGTTGGTGTGCTGGTGTGCTTCGCGATCGCAAAGGTAGTCCCGCGATCGCGAAGAAGGCTAATGAAGGGCCCCTATTTTCCTATTCGCGAATGCGAGGAGGCTCACGCGAATGTGGAGAGGGACCTAGCCCTACTTCGCGAATGCCTAGGCTTGATCGCGAACGCAAAGAAGGCTGGGAGGGGGCTATAAGGCATAAGGCCTTCGCAAAAGCGAAGGATAGGGTCAGCTGGGCATCGCGAACGCGATCAGGATGTCGCAAACGTGAAGGATATCTGGGCAGCTGGGAGGAGTTGGCCTTCGTGATCGCGAAGAAGAGCGGGCTTGGGCAGATTTGATTTAATACGGGATTTGGCTCATTTTCTTTCATTTTCACTTGGTTGGGAAATTATTGGAGCTCTTTAAGAGGATATTATCATCATCTATCATGAGGTAAGTTATTCCCACTTGTTGTAAGCCATATATATGAGTTGTACACAAAAGTTAACATGACAATTTGTAGAAATTGTGGGATTTTGGAAAAAACTTAAAATTTGGTATTTTTGGATTTTTACCATGAAATTGGACAAGAGATTATGAATAAATTATATATTCGAGTTCGTGGTGTTATGGGTAACTTTATCTTCGAAAAGTTTCGGAATCCAGGCACAAAGGCCCGACGGTTGACTTTGTTGACTTTTTGAGCGTAGTTGAGAATTGTTATAAATTGATTAATTATGAGTATTGGAGTATATTTTTTTTATTGCTTTTCATGATTGTTTGACTAGTTTGAGAGCCTGTTATGGAACTTCGAATCGAGGTACGTCTCCTGTTTAACCTTGTGAGGGGGAATTTACCCTGAAGGTGTTATACTTATTACATGCTTCATGTTATGGGAGCTACGCACGTATGAGGTTACGAGTATCCGGGTAGACTTAGATTCACACCATTCTTTAATGGTACTATTTGAGTTATTCTTGCCTGTTTAATTACTTTAGTTCGCATTATGACCTAAGACTAGACTAGCGTAGAGTAATGGACTCACTACGTTAGATATTTGACAAGCTACTTGATTAGCCGTAAGAATTGTACTTCTCTTTCGGTTTTCTCCCGCGTTGTGCGTATTCATCGGAAAGTTTCTCTTGAATTCCATAACTCTCACGTATATTCGTGATTAGGGTCATAGACCCATAAAACTTTCATACTTTTATGGGATCGGGCCGTTCGCCTCGGCAAGATATTGTAACATACTCTTATGGGATCAGGCCGTTCGCCCCGATAGTATCACGTACCATATTCTTATGAGATCGTGCCGTTCGCCTCGGCAGGATTATGTATCATACTCTTATGGGATTGGGCCGTTCGCCTCGACAATTGTATGCAACACTCTTATGGGATTGGGCCGTTCGCCTCAGCAGTTCTATGAAACACTGTTATAGGATCGGACCGCTCGCCTAGGCAGAATCGTGCAAAATACTTGATAATGAATCCTCGTACTCATGTGTTTCCTGACTTGAGATGTGACCGTTGATTTGCTATTGACCATTAAGTATTCCATTTGAGGAGGTATCCGATAATTGATGAATTTCGTGTTCATTGTTCAGCTATAGACAACATTACTTGCATATATCTGTACTTATTGTTTACTTACCATGTTTCATACTTGCCTACTTTATTATATTTAATTTACTGGACCACTAGTAAGTGTCAATGTCGACCCCTCGTCACTACCTCTTCGGGGTTAGGCTAGATACTTATTGGGTACGCGTTTATTTACGTACTCATGCAGCATTTCTGCACTAAATGTGCAGGATCTGACAGGTTCATTTGGTGGTCATTTGGGCATGTAGGCGCAGCTGCTGAGGGGACTGTATAGTGAGCTGTATTCCATGCTATGATTCGCAACACATAGAATTTCCATCATAATTATTTACTTTATCCTGTCTATCTTGTAATCGAGACATATGTTGTATTTTTATTTGTCTTCCTAGTAGATGATCATGCATTTGTGACACGGGATTTTCGGGTGTTCTAGAATTTTGTTTTATGGTTTGCTTTATATTGACACACTTTTACTTTACATTTTAATTAAATTGTATGTATATGCGATTTTTAATCCATTGATCTCTCTATCTAATAAGATTCATGATTTCAAAAATAATAAAATGAATAATTAAGTTGGTAGTTCACTGTTGGCTTGCCTAACGGCGACGTTGGGTGCCATCACGACCTATATTGAGATTTGGGTCGTGACAATAAGAGTAGTCAGTATATCTTCAAGCAGAATGAGTTGAATTTGAGGCAAAGGAGATGTCTTGAGTTACTTAAAGACCATAACATCGACATTCTCTATCATCCGGGAAAGGCTAATGTTGTAGCTGATACTCTTAGCCGGAACTATGGGTAGTTTGGCTAAGTTAGAGGCACACCAAAGGCCGATGGCCAAGGAAGTTCACCGATTGGCTAATTTGGGAGTCTAGCTCGTGGACTCAAGCGAGGGTATAGTGATTGTGCAAAATAGAGCTGACTCAGCACTAGTAATAGAAGTTAAGGAGAGACAATATGATGACCCGTTCTTGGTGCAATTGAAGGAGGGAATTCACAGATACAAGACCATGGCTTTTTTTCTTGGTATGAATGATGCTACACTAAGGTACCAAGGGCGATTGTGTGTTCCAAATGTAGATTGTCTCCGGGAGAGGATCATGACTGAGGCTCACAGTTCCAAGTATTCCATATACCCAGGCTCTGCAAAGCTGTACCATGATCTTAAAGAAATCTACAGGTGAAATGACATGAAAAGTGACATAGCGGACTTTGTGGCTAGATGCCCACTTTGACAACAAGTGAAGGCAGAGCACCAGAGGCCCGGTGGTTTGCGCAGAATATAGAAATTTCATTGTGGAAGTGGGAGATGATCAACATGGATTTTGTAGTAGGTCTGCCTTGCACGCCCTGCAAGTTTGACTCAATTTAGGTGATTGTGGATCGACTCACGATGTCAGCATTCTTCTTTCCTGTTAAGGCTACTAACACAGCAGAACACTATGATCAGTTGTATATTATGGAGATAGTTAGATTGCATGGCACTCCAATTTCCATCATCTCGGACTGAGGGCCGCAGTTCACCGCTATGTTTTGGAAAAACTTTCAACAAGGTTTGGGTACTCAGGTAAATCTTAATATGGCTTTTAATTCACATACTGATAGGCAAGCTGAGCGAACTATATAGACACTTGAGGATATGTTGCGTGCATGTTTTCGTGACTTCAAGGGTAGCTGGGATGATTATTGTTTGCTCATAGAATTTGCCTACCACAAAAGCTATCATGCCAACATTCAAATGGCCCCGTTCAACGCTCTATATGTTAGGACATGCAGATCTGCCATTGGTTGATTTGAAGTCGGAGAAGCAAAATTGATAGCGTCATACCTAGTGCATCAAGCTATGGACAAGGTCAATATAATGAAGGAGCGGCTAAATATTGTTCAGAGTCGCCAAAAGTCTTTTTCTGATGTGTGGCACAGATATTTAGAGTTAAAAGAAGATAATTGGGTATTCCTGAAAGTTTGTTCCATGAAAGGCGTAATTCCATTTGGGAAGAAAGGGAAGTTAAACTCGAGGTACATTGGACCTTATAGAATTCTGGAAAGGGTTGGCCAAGGGGCTTATAGGCTTGAGTTATCTCCGGAGATATCCTTAGTGCACCTTATATTTCATGTGTCTATCCTGAAGAAAGTTGTTGGGGATTCGTTACTCATTGTCCCTATGGAGACTATTGAAGTTAATGAAGGCTTGACCTATGAAGCTATTCCTGTTGCTATCCTTGATAGAGAAGTTCACAGGTTAAGTAATAAGGAGATTGCCTCTATCAAAGTGCTATGGAGAAATAAACAAGCCGAAGAGGCCATCTCAGAAGTAGAGGATGATATGAAGAAAAGATATCACCATTTGTTTGTAGATCTAGTTGGTCATGTTTAATAGATACTAGAAGTTTCTTTTTTATGCACTTTGTCTTGAAATTGTACAGTTTATGCTCGTGTGCCCCTAATAGCTATGCAATGAATGCAATACTATGGTTGATGTTGCCCCTATATACAAAGGAAACTCTGTCAAAACTTTTGAAGATTTGGGGCATTATTCACATTTTGAAGTGTTGCGGCTTCATGGTGAGTAACTGAGGATTACGGGTGGTTAAATTTGAGCTTGAATGACTCATACTTGTCACACCGGGTTTAGATCATCATTCGGGGATGAATGATTCTAAACAAGGGAGATTGTAAGGCCCCTCTGTTGACGACCAATTTTGACCCTCCCCTTTTTAAACTAATATTTTTATGCTTATTGATCAACAATAATGTAATAAAAGTATTAGCAACTATTTTTTCACAAAGATAAACAATATAATAGGTAACAATAAGTATAATAACAGTTAACAATATTAATTATATAATTAATAATAATTTGGTCTTAAATAATTATAATTATACTACCTCTACTACTTTAATTAATCAAACAACTAGCTTTCATAATTTAATAGATGAATATTATAATTACTATAATAATTTAAAACTAAATTATAGTAATTAATTAATAATACATCTATTAATTACATTTTATTCGAATTAAATAATTTTAATTAATTTAATTGTAAAAGGGGTTAAAACTTTAAATAGTCTACAATTGCAATTGGTAGACTTTCAATCAAAGTGGCCATGATTCAAATTCAAATTACAGCCTAATACCCAATTAATTGGCCCAAAAGACCCGCCCAATACCCCTGGTCCGATCCAATAAGCCCATTACCCATCCTACTTGGCGATCCTCACCGCTCCCTCGCCAGCAACCCCACCATGCCACGTTACCCATCCAAGTCACTCACATAACAAACACAGTCCATCTAGACCGTTGATCAAATTCACCAACGGTCCAAAATTTATCGTAATTCCTCTTAAATGTTAAATCCCCCAGTGTATTTATCACCACTATTTGATCAAAATAATCCAACTGCCCCTGATTTATTCCCCATAAATATCCTCCTCTCTTTTTATTTCCAAAAACCTGGAGCCGTTGATCTAAATGATCCAACAGCTCTCATGCAATCTCTCACTTTAAACAAAGACCAAACCCCAAACCCTAGAGACATTTTTGTTTCACCAGCCGCCCTTGTTTCCTCTTCTTCTCCCTTTTCTCTCATACTCTCACACCCTGCCATCTCTGAAATATAGCACCAATTCGTGCAAAATCACTCAAGACAAACTAGAAATTTCATCATTTCTCCTATTGAGTCAAAAATCCCGCTGAATGTTCCCATTTTCCTCATCCAATTAAAATCCAAAACCCCGAAACCTTACATCCCAAATGTGAAAGAGCAGGAATCTCATCATTTCATTCTTATGCTCGTTCACATCATCACATGCAGCTACAGATTCACGAGCATTTTGACCTCACCATGATGATTTTTAGTCAGAGGTCAAACGTAGTGACCTATGGATATTGGCTTTAACCGGCGGTCTGATTGGCCTCAACGGTTAGTCTGCGCATCATCTTTTCTAGGTAAAATCTCCATTCTGATTTCTCCTTTGTTCTTTTCATTTTTCCCTCTTTTTCTCATCAGTGTTCATCGTCACCTTCCACTTATTTTTCAAATCTGAATGAAACCCTAGGTCTCGATTTTAGTTACAAATAGAGAGCTTTAACGCCCTCACCAAACATGAAACTACCATAAGGAAGACCTAGTAAATTCTCCATACTTAAGTACTCAAAATATTTCTCTAATTTTATTTTTCTCTTTTGTTTTCCTCTCGAGCTATCTTTTAGGAATTGGTTGTGACACTTTGATTCTTAAACAGCTAAGGATGATTTCTTGGTTTGCTTCCCTGAAGAAGGTTAGTAAACCTCCAATTTTATTTTTGTAATCGATTTTGCTTTATAGTTTCTTATGTGCAGTTGTCGATTTTCTTGTGGACAGTCATGTTTGATTCCTTATGCTGATTAAACTAATTGGTTTCTGTGTTAACATCCATGTTTGGTTTATCCTATTGTTATGCTAATTAAATGATGCCAGTTGATCCCTATGCTTATATTATCATGTTGTTCTACTTAAGCTAATTGAATGATGCTTAGTAACTTTTATGCTTATACCATCATGTTGTTCTATTTAACTACATGAAAGATTCGCATGCCTATATCATCTTGTTATCCTGCTTGAATGATCCTCATGCTTATATTATCATGTTGTTTTTGTTTAGCTAATTGAATGACCCTCACTAATAGTCATGCCTATATTATCATATTGATCTGCATAAATAGTCAAGTGGTTCTAGTTGACAGTCATGTTTATTATACTATGATGTTCTTTTCAGTTAATTGGACTGATCTATGTTAGCAGATGTGTTGGTTTATCATGATAAGTTGAATAAAGACAGGGGAAGTATATGACAAACTCTGTCTACCTAGATCTGCCCGCTTTTACTTTAGATTGTAACATATGACATTGTTTGCTTGAATAAATAAATGCTGACTTGCAATCACATGCCCATTTTGCCTAGTTTAACTGAAAATAAGTATTCTTGTCATCTCATATCCATTTGATATTTGAGGACACTGTCCAGAAAATCTCTATGTAATGTGGTTAAACACTATTGCTCTTGGTAGTTTGAATAAGTATTATTCATTGTCAATGTGCACTATCTTGTTTAGAGGCCATGCTTGTATAATTCATGTGACACTAGAAGTTGACCATCATCTTCATGTTTAATTATCCTATGTATTCTTATTGTTAATAAGACTTTTCAGGCTAATTCTAAGTTAAGGTGCTTGGGCCTAGGCTGTTTGGCATGCAACGAGATATATAGCTATGTGTTTGTTTATTGTCGAGGGACTGTTGTGAGACATTATTGGTGTGCTATAGCCTTGCTCCAATAGACTACACATGCTTAAAAGGGACTCTATATGATTGAATCCCTATGAAGGATTAGACCTCTGATAAAGTTTAGGGAATGAGTGCGCGTGCTTGTCTTTTGCTAACTACTGATGCCTTAAAACCACTTAGAGTGACATTCTGAAAGTTGAAGTTGCTTGTAGCATAGGAATCATGTCCATAAGAATATGTAGTTAACCACTTGAGCTTTATAACTCTTTTTTTATTATTATGCTTGTTATAGCAATGATTCCCAAGGAGATTGTATAGATAACATATGGAATGGTTCTGAGTAGGCCTCTAAGCCTTTGAAATCGTTGAAAATATTTTTGAGAACTTACATGTGGTGATTTATCCCTGTATCATGTATTTTAAAAATGATCACATTTTTCAACTCAAACATATGTTAGTCCTTAACTATTTATGGCATTCTACTTAAGTGATTGCTTCAATTCATGTGATGATTGTTTGTCACAATATTATTGGTGCCTCTCTGTGATTGAATTCCTGAAATATGTTATGCTTAGATGGGCTGAGGTATCATATTGAACCTTCAGTAATTCTGCTAGTTTGTCTCATATTGAATGTGTAAGACAGCTTGGGCACCTATTTTGGTTGAATGCTATGTTGTGATTTCTATTGTGCCTAAACCTCTGTAGAAGAATGAGGTTCAATAATTAAGGGTTTTTAGTGTGGGCTTGATTTTACAATCAAGGAACCCCACCCTCGCCCCCACCCCCCACAGACATTGCTAGGGGTCCAAGAGTCCCTCGTGAACTCTGAAGTGTCAGGGGTCCATGGGTGAACCTTGTATGTAAAAATGGTTCACCCTTAGCCTAAAATCATTGAACTTAATTAATATTTAGGGGATTATCACAAACAAAAATTGGCTTTGCTAAATTCACTTTAAATCATGTTCATATTTATTTTAAACATTTTCCTGCTTTGCTCCTTATCCACACATACTAATTGATTTTATATTCTTCTCTTTGCATGAGTATTGGGCCTATGGAGTCCCTCATGGACTCAAGCCCAAGTTTGAACAAGTAGGCTAAGTCCCTGTCGTTCGCTTGAAGTCTGCTGCAACTTGAACATAGTTGGGCCTGACTAATTGCCAGCCCAACATGAGAGTCCAGTCCCTTCCCCCTTTCTTTAAAATTCTGCGATTTATAGCTTGTTCTATGTATATTATAGTAGAAACTAACGCTTTCATTATATTACACTTTACTTGTTTTGCTGTGATTATTTAGGAAAGACCTTAGGGAATTCAAATCTAGTAAAGGTAAAAAGTAATCTTGATTACTCACTTTAACAAGGACTAATAATTCTGGAATCCAAACTGATTGTCTATCAATTAATTTTCTTTCATTTACCTGCTCCTATCTAACGAGCTTTCACATATACAGAGTTTGAACGCATTAGGCAGAAACAACCATTTTGGAAAAATCTTAAAACGGATTACTTAGGCAAACGTAATATCTGAGTTATTTTTTTAACAGAAAACGCATTCGCACAATACAAAGCCGGGCTTGATTTTTACAAGAGTTAAATAAATTCCTTTTTGGAAAAAACATCTTGATTTATGCTAAACATCTTTCAAATAAACTAGTAAAGAATACTTATTTTGAGATGTAAAATGTTAACATATACTCATTTTCTTGGAACAATCCTTATTTTGCAAGACATATCATGTGACTTATAAAGCAAGTATTACTATTTTTTTTTGGGGAGGGGGGGGGGAGTATTAATCTTTTTCTCAAAATAAAATGAATTTTGAAAGAGTAATTAAAACGCTTTCTCATTTAGTCAAAACATTCCTATAAACATGTTTAGTAACATTAATCAACTAGGATATGAACAATTCTTTCCTGCGTCTAGCCTACGTTTAAGGAACTGCTTTGTGTAGATTTTAAGGGATGCCTAACACCGTTCTCTTAGAATAACTAGAACCCCTACCCTAATTCTTACTGGTTTAGTAGACCATTAAGACAGTAATCTTCATCGTCTTATAAGTACCCTAGTATACCTTTAAATATTAGGTGGCGACTCTTTGTATATCAATTTTAGAAAAAGCACAAGTTGTATTTTATTTTGACTTATGCAAAATAGGGTACAAATTTTGTTGGGGATTTTACACTTAGGTTCTAAACTTAGCAGACTTATGATAGACTTTGAAACCCAGGGATATTTGTTTATGTTCTATTTTGCTTGACACTTTATTGTGTGTTTACATATCTTCATAATCTACAAATATGTGTTTACCCGCTCTGTTCTATTTACTTGACACTTTATGTTTACATGTCTTCGTAATTTGCAAATATGTGTTTACCTGCGTTATTCTTAATATTATCATTGACTCATCACAATTACTTGTTACTGCTTTATACATTGTCATCACATTTTTATATCGAGTCTTGGCTGTACACAATAACACAAATCATATGAGGGTTGTCTTTTTACCCCTCCGAACCGTTTTTTCAAAACTCTCTAGTTGCAGGGAAAGACATTGTGAGGTTAACTGACATGTCGTCTCGTAGTTATTCAGTTCAACTCCAAAATTTAGGAAACACTCAACTCTTAGAAAACATAGGTTATGTTGCATACATCTTAGGTGGGTCGATCCTTGGCATTGACTCACAAGTAGGAAATCCACCTAATGTCAATAGGTAATGCACCTAATGACATGCCTTCTGTGGAATGACAAAATCAATTCAACTAAGACACCAAGGATTCATAGAAAAATACTTACCCAACCTTTTCTCTCCATTTAGATGGAAATCAACCACAACATCCCAGAAATTAGCATGGTCATGGGAGCACCCCACAAGCTGAAACAATGGTGGAGAAATATCTGATGAGAACACATGGATAGAACCGGGACACGTCTTGGGGAATTGACTACATTGATGAATGTACGAGCTTATAGAGTACTTACCAGGTTGTTAATCGAGTTCTGGTATCCAGCCAAGGCGGTTTTCAAGTTCATCGACTGTTAGCTGACACCAACGCTTGAGGAAGTTACCTGCTTTACTGAGTTGCCGTTCACCGGACAAAAGCCCATACTGCCAGTCACCATGACGGATCATAGGTTTCTCTATGCACTGGGATTAAAGAGTAATAGGAACTCGAGAAACGTCGAAGATGCGTGGGTAAGCCTAGACCAGCTGTTTGATAAATTTGAGCAACGAGAGTGCTACGATCTTCATCTTGAGGAATTCCAGTGTGATTAGGAAATGTGGGAGAGCCTTCGCCCCCAAACCTTCTATTTGGCATTGTTGGGGCTTCTGGTTTTTTCATAAAGGAAGGGACATATTAACATCGATATACTACCTTTGATCTTGGCCACATTCCGAGGGAATTTGCGGGTCACTCTTGTCCCGATGCTATTGGTAGAGATATTCAGGGCACTATCAACATGTTCAAGGGGGTATGATTTCTTTAAGGGATGCAACTTGCTATTACAAATATGGGCTATGGAGCATTTCTTCCAAAGGGAGTCTACCATCGATTACTTCGTCGGCACTAGTAATATGATCCGCAGTCACGATGAATGAATGAGGCATTGGGGAACACCACGTGGTCAAGAAGAATGGCGGGAATTTACGACCCACCTAACTGGAGAGTTCATCAACTGGAATCTTTCTTGGCTAAGAGGCAGAGCAATTGTGAGGGGCCCGAAAACATATTTCATTGAGCTGATGGGTTTGGAAGGGATTCAGCCATATGCACTGCTGAGAGTCCTGAGGCAGTTCGGTCTGGTTCAAGACGTACCTCTTTGGTCCCGAATGGTTTTGTATGAGGATGACTATAATGGAAAATTTTCAAAAGACGACTTCAAGATGAGTGGAGTGACTTGATCACGATGGGTATGGGGCAAAACCCATTGTGCATGCCTGAGTAGTTTGTGTGGATTACTGAAGAGGATCAACTAGCCAAGCCTAGCTGGGAAGGGTTAGCTTGTTTGGAAGACTCGAGAGCAGCTTTTCAAGTATACCACGAGATCATATCCCACTATCTTAACACCTTTACCATGCACCAATAGGATTTCCCAGGATTGATTGAGCATATGCTGTCGCCGCCTGATGATGAAAACCTGATAGTGGAGTACATACAGATTGAGTCCGAAGAAGAACTGGAGGAGAATCCGGAAGAAGAGCCAGAGTATAATCATAATGGCGTCGAGGAAGGATTCGAGGAAGACCCTGAAGAAGATCCAGAGGACTTAAAACACACACTAAAATATGCTCGCTAGTCGAATATAGTAAATTAAAATATCGTATCCACAGGGATTGGAGTTAAACAGTATTATCATAGTTTATAGCGAGATCGCTATCCATGATGATCATTTTAGGTTTATGTAATTAAAACTAAATTTAACTAAGAATCTATACTATTGGCTAATGACAATCAACACAAGTGCTAAGCAAAGGAAATTATCAATTGGGAGAAGATATGGTTGATAGGATAGGTGCAAGATAAATGTTTGGGATTTAACTCTAGATAATTCACTTCTAATGTTCAAGCGAGTCTCTCGAATTCAATTGATTATTAGTTCAATTGATTAGTAGAAACTCCTTTCTTGATTAAGTCTCAACCTCACAAGATGAACCAATTTTTAAGCACATGAAGATATGCAAGAATTAGTAGTGAATCGGTCTTTAGAAGAACCTTTCTCGATTATCCTCCTAACTAAGTTTCATCAATAATTCAACTAGCCTCTTCTGATTACTAAGAATAATTAATGACTTCAACCAACAAAATATAATGCAATAATATCACAAGTTGTGCCTCTCTCCATTACACGAACAAGTTAATATAGATGCAACAATTTAAACATCCAAAACGATTCAATACATAAAACTAGAGTTATTATCCACAAACAAGTATCAATACACCAAATCCATCAAACACTAAAGAGAACTACTCCATGGATATGGAGTAATTCATCATAACAATGTTTAAGTTAAAGGAAAACATAAAACAATCGAAACTCTTGTCTTGAGTGAGGATTGAATGGTGAAATCCTTGAGCTTTTGCTTCTCCACCTCCTCCTTGGCTTACTTAGGTCTAAGATGTGTCAAAAGTACATAAACAAATGTGTTTACATGTATTTATACTAAGTAGGGTCAGGTCCACACAAAAACACCTTCTCCCACACGAAGTAGGAAAATAACTCTGTAAGAATTGCAAAGGCGCGCCACATGGGGCGACGCGCCACATGGGACGGTTGTGGGAAAGTTCAGAGAGTTGATTTCTGACAGACGGCAGGATTTCGTACACGCACGGCGCGTTACGCGCCGCCCCACGCACCACGGTTGTACACTTTTCTCAGAGTCCTGCTTTTTGCTTCGATTTTGACATCCAGATGTGGTGTGCGACCACCGAACACGATCTTGGCTTAATCCCTTGGGATTTTACTCAAACATCAAAGATCCAAATAGCTCAAATTCATTCCATAATATCTACATAGCTCGGAATCCTCCTACAAAGCATAAAATGCACAATTAGTACAGAACACTAGCGATTAAAGCTCAAACTCAATTGAAGTGCAGTAAATTGTAATGTACTAATCGACTACCACATGAGATTATATCCTACCATCAACACCCCACACTTAAATCATTGCTCATCCTCGAGCAATCAAACTACACTTTATAAAGACACAACCTTATTAAGCAACTGTCCTAACTCATTATACCGAGAATATTTAAAATAGATTAAGCACGATAGTGTAATATCTTCACCTCAAGATTTGACTCAAAAGTACCATGAATTATTTATAAATCACTCACTTACTCAACATAGAGGTCAAGCGTTACCTTTCCTTCATGAATCAAGTGCCCTCACCACAATAGAGAGTAGTTCCACACACCATCAAATTTAACAACAATCAGGAACTAAAAATAGAAAGAATTCCCTCACTCTGAGAAATAACATTCATATGCCACAAAAGATGAACCATAGGCTTGCCCGTAATGTACTACTCAACTAATCGAGCTCATTCAGTCAAAGATCAAATAGGACTTTAATTGGTTGTAATGTAGAATGCGGGACGAGTAGGGTACAATTAGATATAAAAGTGACTATACCTCCCTAATCACTTTAATACATACAATTTAAAATTCAAAACCCCACACTTATGTCTAACCATACTCCACCTTTACATCAATATACATTAACTCCCAACTTCTTTAAGCACAATTACATCAAGATTTACCACTATCATGGAATATTTTGCAAAATCATACAACATGTTTTTTTTTTTTCAATTTAAGTGGCTCTTACTTTTTCACTATAGTGCACCTTTCTCCTTATTTCATTAGTTCCACTCAAAAGCCAAACCAACCACCCCCACACTTCAACATTTACAAAGTTTATAGTCAATTCAAGTTCTTACGAGAGGTAAAAGGTTCAAATAGATGGTCATTTCAAAACTAGTGGGTAAGGCTTGTAATGTGGTTGCCAAATAAACAATTACAGGCTCAAATGGGTTAACTAATATACATAACAATTAGGTGGGTAATAACATATAATTGGCTCAATAAAGAAGCCTAAAAGAAGGATAGGGGGAATGCATGATGTATGCAAAAAGGGTAAATATCATGTTGGTGGGGCGAGTTAGTTTAACGGACCTCATCCTCGTTGTGTGAAGTGTAGGAGATGTCATTCAAGGGTATGTCACTATGGTACCAATGTATGTTATGGATGTGGAGTCGAGGGGTATCAGTTAAGGCACTGCCCTGTCAATCTAAAGTTACCAAGTAAGTCACTCCTTAGTTTATCATTCTAAACACCACATACTTTTCCGTGTTGTATATGAACACCCATATTAAAGAGCCTTCATTAACATGGTCTTAACAAGACACTGGATCACAAAACATTGCATGTACTTACTTTCTGAACGAGACGCATTATTTGTGAAGCCACTCTATCAAAAATTCTTTTATTTACAACCTCTTCTGGAATTGAGCTCTATAATTATTTCCTTGAATTGGGTTATAACCCTAGGCTAATGCTTCCCACTTGCTTCCCTAAATTCTCAACAAGGGACTATACCTGATGAATTTCTTACAGAACCTTATGACTCGAATGGATAACATCTGCTCACTTGTGCTTATGCACACACTATCATAATATTTACCTATGTGGTTATTTACCTATGTGGTATCAAATCTAATGTAAAGCAGCCTAGTGTTGAGATCCTTCTTGAGCCACTCTTTCTCTCTCCGGTGTATGTGGCTCCTATGGTTGGAACAATCACTTTACTCCTTTGTGAATATGTGGCTCATATGGTTGGAACAATCACTTTACTCCTTTGTGAATATTATCATGAATCCTTTTCACTGTCTAGTAACATGAGAGCATATCTCAGCACCTATCATATGTGTACTTGTCAATTGAAAGGGGTCACTTGTCCACATAAAGGTTCTGGAAAATTTGAGATTTTCACGAATTCGTCATAGGAAGATCTTTTTGCTCGCCCATCTCAGTATGACGTTCATGTCCACCTAGATTATGTGTCAGTGAGTAAATCAGTTTATTCCTAGTATTGTATTTGCCCATGAAGTGGTCGGCTAGTCCAGCTTGAGAGTTACTATGATAGAAACATGTCTCGCTCATAACGAAATGTTCATTCTCTCTAACCAATACATGATTTTATCCCAATATTAAGATGTCGTAGCTACATGGTTTCACTCGTGT
The DNA here is from genome assembly GCA_000715115.1 of Nicotiana otophora. Lineage (NCBI taxonomy): Eukaryota > Viridiplantae > Streptophyta > Magnoliopsida > Solanales > Solanaceae > Nicotiana > Nicotiana otophora. The sequence continues at coordinate 31,827 of AWOL01S0004242.1, forward strand.
GTGGTTTAAAGTTAAGTAGCCTTATCGCGACATTTCCCTTCCTACTTTAGGTGGATGTTCCAGATTCTGACACATATCGTGAGCATATTGATTTGAAAGACATGTTTATCGTGTCTATAGTCCTCTCATATAGTATCAACTATCGGAAAGGGTAAAGCTGTCAGAATGATAATAATCTCACAAGTGATCGACCTCTTTGTTTTTAACCTCATGGGCTTGTGGTATAGATTCCTTGTGTCGGTTAATGTTAAGAGCGTAATGCAATTGCATGTATTTGGAAACCAATATCACATTCAGGGTGCTAGAATATTCTCATTTTGAGTTAAGCTGATCTTGCCTACGCTCCAGGAGGAGACTGGTGTCACGTACTTGGCTATTTTACTATGGTTGTACACGGCACATATGGAATGAAACAATTGTTACTGTCCCTTTTCATAACTCAGTCTTACAAGAATAACTGATGCTAATGTCCTTATCCTCCCGATCATGCCTCCCATAAATCACATGTCTAGAATCCCTCACTTGGTTTTACATCTCAGGGTCATGTACATGGTTCCTACATTATCAATGCCTACTAGGAAACTCTATGCCTCATTTATTTAACTAATGATGTCACCACAATGAATAATCATGTCTGTGCTATTGGTAGTAACCTTCACATCTCTTAGGCTATAACTTCCTGAAGTGCCTGTGCTCAACACATTGATGAAATTCTTAAACAATTCCAGCTCCATCTCGAACCCCGTTGTTCCTCCTTGTATTAGATCTATGGGGGCTGAAGGTTCAAACATGTCACAGAAGGATCATCATCCCATGATCAGACATGTTGGGTAGGAAACTTTATGGTCATCTTCATGCTTACACATCTTAGAATAATTGATGAAGGTCGCCAAAGGTTGAATTTGGGTAGGAAACTTTATGGTCATCTTCTCCATGAAGATATTATGAGAGTTGCTAATAAAGGTAAAGTATGTGTAGTCACATTAGCCCTTATGAAATCTTGAAGGAAATATGCCGAACTGTGAGTATGATAATTCCCCATCATTGTCCTCCATGTATCCGGCGTTTCATGTGTCTATGTCTAAGTAGGTAGTTAGAAATCCTTTGTCTATCGTTCCGGTGAAAGCTAGTGAAGGTGAAGTTAATGGATAATTGGCCTATGAGAGGTACTTAATTGACATCCTTGTTAGATAATTCCTGAATTTTAGATCGCCTATGTCGAGTGTTATGGCAAAGTCTGTGAGTCGAGGAGGCCACCTCGAAGGCAGAAAGTGTTAAGGAAAGAAAATATTATCACTTGGTTGTATAGTCAAATGATTGTGGATTGATGTTAGGCTATAATCTTGTATTTTAGTCGCTTATTGTAGTCTAATATATTGCACTTTAATTAATTTTGAGCTTTAATCGCTAGTATTTTGCACTAATTGTGTGCTTTATGCCTTGTAGGAGGATTGCGAGCTATATAGATGTTACAGAATAAATTTGAGTGATTTGGCGCTTTGAAGTCTGAGTAAAAGTCCAAGGGAGTAAGCCAGGATCGCGTTCGGGGGTCAAAAACTATGTCTGGATATCAAAAAGTCAAGAAACATCCGTACTCTGAGAAAACAACACACCCGTGGAGCGTGGGGTGCCGCGCCTGTACAAAAGTCTTGCTTCATGTCAGAAAAAACTCTCTGGATTTCCCCACTAATTCCCCGCATGGCGCGTCACCCCATGCGGCGCGCCTGTACAATTTTTATAGAGTAAATGTCCTATTTCACGTAGGAAAATGTGTTTTCGTTTGGGTCCGACCCTACTTGGTATAAACACATGAGAAAATGTTATTTCCTCGACTTTTGACATATCTAAGACCTAAGGAGGCTAAGGAGGAGGTGGAGAAGGAAAAGCACAAGGCATTCATCATTCAATCCTCACTCAAGACAAGAATTTGGATCGTTTTATGTTTCTCTTTACTTTAAACTTATTTGTGATGAATTATTCCATATCTATGGAGTAATTCCCTTTAGGGTTTGATGGATTTGGTGTTTTGATATTTGTTTATGGATAATAACTCTAGTTTTTATGTATTGAATCATTTTGGATATTTTATATAGTTGCATTTATATTCTTATGTTCATGTAATCGACAGAGGAATAACTTGTGATATCTTTGCATTATCTTGTTGGTTGAATTCATTAATTCTTCTTAGTAATCGAAAGAGGCTAGTTGAATAGTTAATTAAACCAAGTTAGGAGGATAATCGAAAGAGGTTTTCCTAAAGACCAATCCACTATGAAGTCGTGCATATCTTCACCGAGCTTAAATTGGTTCATATTGTGAGGTTGAGACTTAATCGAGAGAGGAGTTTCTACTAAACGTTTGAACTAATAATTGAGTGAATTCGAGAGACTCACTTGAACATTAGAAGTGAATTAACTAGAGTTAAATCCTACACATTTATCTTGCACCGATCCAATCAATCCCTATTTTCTCCCATTGATATCTTCTTTGCTTACTTTTGTTTCGATTGTCATTCATCAATTAGCTTTAGATTCTTAGTTAATTTTAGTTTTTAATCACATAATTCTAAAATGTTGATTATCTTTTATAGCAATCTAGCTACAAACTACGATAATATTGTTTAACTCCAATCCATGTAGATATGATATTATATTATACTATATTCGACTAGCGAGAATATTGTAGTGTGTGTTTTGCGCTCGTCAAGTTTTGGCGTCGTTGCTGGGGATTGGCATACAATAGTTTTTGAAATAGTTTGTAGTTCTAATTCAGGAATTTTTATTTTTATTTTATTTATTTTTCCCTTTTTTTACGTTTGGTGTTTTTTGACTGTGCGCAGGCTACATGTTAGATTATTGTATGACTCGATCTTCTCGGAAGGAAGTGCTACCATACGACCAAAAATCGAGATACAACTGCGACAGCTGAGGAAGGAAAGAAATCTCCACGAGAATATAGTGAAGGTTGGGGAATTCTCAACCAAAGAAATTATTGCTGGAGAAGATGAAAATGTGGATTTGGATGAAAGAGAGGCAACCCAACAAAGAGAAAACGTTGCATGGGATGCTGAAGAAGCAGTTATTAGAGATACACAATGCATTTATGAAGAAGAGAGGTGTCACATACTTAATCAAAATCAACCCATGGGTGCAGACCAGTTCAGAAACATAGCTTCCTGTGCTGGGAGACCACTTGGTGATTACGCTAGACTGGTCTACAACCAAGGATTATCAAGTATCAGACCACCTCCAGTTGCAGCAAACAATTTCAAATTGAAGCAAGGGTTTCTCCAAACTCTTCAAAATTATTGTGTCTTTAGAGGAAAGATGAAAGAACACCCAAACAACCATCTAATGGACTTCGAGGAGATTATGAACACCTTTCAATACAATGGTGTTTCACAAGATGCAGTATACTTAAGGGCATTCCCCTTCACACTCAAAAGATTATGCAAAGCAGTGGCTTCGAAGCTTGCCCCAGGGATCAATTAGAACATGGGAGGAGATGACCAGAAAAGTTTTTGATAAATATTTCTCCTCAGCTAAAACGACAAGTTTAGAAGAGAGATTCATAACTTCTGCCAGAAAGATTCTGAGACTTTGTTTGAAGCTTGGGAGAGGTTTAAGGAGATTGTTCAAAAGTGTCAACATAGTGGAATTGAACTCTGGATGAAACTCTAGGATTTTTGAGATGGATTGACACCGGCCGCATGTAGAACATTAAGCAATGCAGCTGGAGGCCCATTAATGAAGAAGACACCAGAGGAGATAGTCACTATTCTTGATGAATTGACTGAAGATGCAAATCAGTGGCCCTCTGAAAGTGCTGAAAGAAGAAGAGCGACGGGAATTCACCAAGTTGACGCTAACACATCTATGCAGGTACAGCTTGATGTTATGGACAAGGAGATAAGGAATCTGACCTTAGCTTTAATACAGAGTGAGACTCATACAGCTTGTGATATATGTGGTAGAGGACACCCCACTCATGAGTGTCAGGCCTCAACTGAGGAAGTGAATGTTGTGGGGAATTACAACTTTAATGCAATAGGTCAGAGACACCCCGGTTTTTCATGGAGTTCACCTGGGGTGTACAGCAAATGTGTGGCAAGAGAATAATCCTAGACTCTAGGGACAAGGAGCTCCATTTTTCCAAAATCAGCAGAAGCAGTAATTTCATCCCAATAGCCCATCCAGTCTGGCTTAGAAAATCTCATGAAATCCTTTATTCAGAAAACTGATGAGAAGCTTGAAATTCATAGTGCAGCTATAAGGGAACATGGATCAGCTATCACGGAAATAGGTATTGGTCTTCGAAATCTGGAGAGACAAGTGGAACAGATTGCAACAATATTATCTGAAAGGATCCCAGGTACTCTGCCAGCTGATGCTGAAAGAACCCCCAAAGAAACAGTGAATTTTGTAACTCTAAGAAGCGGTCAAGTGTTGAAAGAGCCCACCCCAGTCCAAAAAGATGTGATACCTGAAAAACAAAGTGGGGAGAAGCTGAAAAATGAAGTTGATAAGAAGAAGAAAGACAAGAAGGCAACTTAGAAATAAAAAGAAGGAAGAGAATTCGAGTAAGGAGGATCGTGAAGCGAGCAATCACATGCCTGTTTTACCTTATCCCCAAAAGCTGGGCAAGCAATTTGAGAGATTTCTAGATATGCTGAAACAGGTTAATGTAAATTTGCCATTCACATAAGTGCTCTCCCAAATGCCAGCGTATGCCAAATTGTTGAAGGAGATCCTTACAAAGAAGAGGAAGATAGAAGAAACATCAGTGGTGAAGCTCACAGAGCACTGCAGTGCAATCTTGCAAAATAAACTCCCACAAAAGTGTGGAGATCCAGGGAGTTTTACTATACCTTGCCCTTTAGGCACTCTCGCCTTTGATAAATCTTTATATGATTCTGCTGCCTCAATTAATTTAATCCCTTTTTCTATTTACAGGAAGCTTGAGAATGATATTGGAGAGATAAGGTCTGCACCAATATCTTTGCAGCTGGCAGACCAAACAACTATAATCCCGAGGGGGTAGTTGAAGACATCTTGGTGCGGGTAGACAAGTTCGTATTTCCTGTAAATTTTATAGTAGTGAACATGGAGGAGAACCAGGAGGTCCCACTTATCCTAGGAAGACCATTCTTAGCAATGAGTAGAGTAATATTAGACATACATGATAGAAAACTCATGCTTAGAGTGGGTGAGGAGACGGTGACTTTCGAGATGAATGTAGAAACGGGGGTGAGAAAGGAGAAGCCAGCTGCAAGTGTTGAGTGGAAAGTGAAGAGTTCAAAAGAGAAGGCTTGAAAGAGTGAGAAATATAAGTGTGAGGTACACTCCAAGAAGCTAGAGAAGAATTTGTCGGGATGTGCAAATTGGTTCGAATGTGAGGAATATGGATCCCGACTTCGACTCAGACCCCAACTAGAAGTTCAGGAAAGTTTCCTTTACCTTATACTTTTTAATTGTGTGTCACGGGGACATGCCACAACATAAAGTGTGGGGTGGGGGATAATTGTATGTTGTATGTAAATGTGTTAGTTTTGTTAGTTGTAATAGTTGGAAAATTGAAAAAAACTATAAAAATTGTTTGAACCGGGTGTAGTTAGTTTTTGTTTTGTAGAATAGTAGGAAACTTTGTGCTATGAATTGAATTGAAGGCACCATCTTTTAACTTTATCATGCCTTGAGAATAGTGAGTGCTTTAGTTGTGATACTTAGGCTCAGTTTTTGACTCGTGTATAAGTACCTTAAGTTGTATGATCTTAACTTTGCTTAACTGTTTTGACTAGAGTGTCTTGATAATCCAATCTTGACTGAGTTATGTGCAATGTGTGTGTGTGAGGTTTAGTGTTATTCTGTGCATTGCATTTGATGTCTAGAACTTGCCCCGTGTGTTTGCAAAGCGAAATAGTAGTTTTATTCAGTCTTGGAAGTTATATAGGCATTTCTTTGTTGAGCCAGTTATATGTGTTTACTCGCCTAATTGTTATGAATCTTAGTTAACTCCTTTGACCCTGTGATCTTGTTTCCTTGGCAACCACATTACAAGCCTCAGCCATTTATTTGAATTGACCATCTATTTGAACCATTTAACCTCTCGTGAGCACTTAAATTTGTTATGAATTTTGTAAATGTTGAAGTGTGTGGTGGTTGGTTTAGCTTTTGAGTAGAACTAATGAAATAAGGAGAAAGGTGCAATGTATTGAAAAAGTAAGATCAACTTGAATTGCAAAAGAAAGAACAAAAAGAAACAAAAAGTGTTGTATTGTTGTGCAATTATTCTTTGGTAGTGGTAACTCTTGATGTAAATGAGCTTAAAGAAGTAGGGAGTTAATGCATATTGATGTGAAGGTGGAGTATGGTTTGACATAAGTGTGGGGTTTGGAATGTTAAATTGTATGTATTAAAGTGCTTAGGGAGGTGTAGTCACTCTTATATCTAAATGTATCCTACTCGACCCGCAGCCTACATTACAACCATTTAAAGTCCTACTTGATACTTGACTGAATGAGCTCAATTAGTAGAGAAGTACACTACGGGCAAGCCTATGGTTCATCTTTTGTGGCATATGAATGTTATTTCTGAGGGTGAATGAATTCTTTTTATCTTGAGTTCCTAATTGTTCTTAATATCTATTGTGTATGGAACTAATCTCTCTTGTAGTGAGGGCACTTGATTCATGAAGGAAAGGTAATGCTTGACCTCAATGTTAGAGTAAGTGAGCGGGTTATAAATAATGCATGGTGATTTTGAGTCAAATCTTGAGGTGAAGATGCTACACTATTGTGCTTAGTCTGTTTTAAATATTCTTGGTGTAATAAGTTAGTAGAGTTGTTTAAAAAAGGCCGTGTCTTTACAAAGTGAAGTTTGATTGCTCGAGGACGGGCAATGGTTTAAGTGTGCGGTATTTATAGTAGGATATAATCACGTGTTTTAGTTACCTATTACACTCTAATTTATTGCACTTTAGTTGAGTTTGAGCTTTAACCGCTAGTGTTTTACACTAATTGTGTGTTTTATGCCTTGTAGGGGGGATTCCGAGCTATGTAGATGTTATGGAATGAATTCGAGTGATTTGGAGCTTTGAAATCTAAGTAAAAGCCCAAGGGATTAAGCCGAGATTGCGTTCGGGGGTCGAAAACCACGTCTGGATATCAAAAAGTCAAAAAACAACCGTACTCTAAGAAAACAACATACATGGGGCGCGTGCGGCGGCGCGTGGTGTGCCACGCCTGTACAAAAGTCCTGTTGCATGTCAGAAAAAACTCTCTGGATTTCCCCACTAATTCCCCGCATGGCGCGTCACCCCATGCGGCGCGCCTGTACAATTTTTATAGAGTAAATGTCCTATTTCACGTAGGAAAAGGTATTTTCATTTGGGTCCGACCCTACTTGGTATAAATACATGGAAAAATGTTATTTCCTCTACTTTTGACACATCTAAGACCTAAGGAGGCTAAGGAGCAGGTGGAGAAGCAAAAGCAGAAGGAATTCATCATTCAATCCTCACTCAAGACAAGAGTTTGGATCGTTTTATGTTTTTATTTACTTTAAACTTATTGTGATGAGTTACTCCATATCTATGGAGTAATTCCCTTTAGGATTTGATGGATTTGGTGTTTTGATATTTGTTTGTGGATAATATCTCTAGTTTTTATGTATTGAATCGTTTTGGATGTTTTATATAGTTGGATCTATTTTCACATGTTCATGTAATCGAGAGAGGCATAACTTGTGATATCTTTGCATTATCTTGTTAGTTGAATTCATTAATTCTTCTTAGTAATCAAAAGAGGCTAGTTGAATTGTTAATTAAACCTAGTTAGGAGGATAATCAAAAGAGGTTCTCCTAAAGACCAATCCACTACGAAGTCGTGCATATCTTCACCGAGATTAAATTGGTTCATATTGTGAGGTTGAGACTTAATCGAGAGAGGAGTTTCTACTAAACGTTTGAACTAATAATTGAGTAAATTTGAGAGACTAACTTGAACATTAGAAGTGAATTAACTAGAGTTAAATCCCGGACTTTTATCTTGCACCGATCCAATCAATCCCTATTTTCTCCTATTGATATCTTCTTTGCTTACTTTTGTTTTGATTGTCATTCGTCAATTAGCTTTAGATTCTTAGTTAATTTTAGTTTTTAATCACATAATTCTAAACTGTTGATTATCTTGGATAGCAATCTATTTAGCTCCAATCACGATAATATTGTTTAACTCCAATCCATGTGGATACGATATTATATTATACTATATTCGACTAGCGAGCATATTCTAGTGTGTGTTCTGCGCTCGTCGTGGATCGAAAGGTACTTTCTATGTGTTATGATTTAAATATGTGCAGCTCATGTCCAGATATTACTTTTGATAAAGTAATGCCGGTAATGTTGAAATTTGTGTTATTGGTATGTTGTGATGCTTTGTCAAGTTGTGGATGTATTGTTAGGAGTGATTTTGGTGATTCTCTGACAGGTGGATAGACCCAATTACAGAGGCGACTCTGTCGGAATTATAAACAAATTAGGAGTTAGTCAAATTTGGGAGCTTGAGATGTGTTATATTAGGTGTTTGAAGAGGACTCTACTCCTCATTCGAGGACGAATAATCCTAAGTGGGGGAGGATGTAAGGCCCCGTAAATTTCCGGAAAGTAATTTAAGGTTCTGTGGTGCCTATGTAGGCTAATGTATTATAGTTTCAGACTTTTTGGGTTGAACAATGCATTGGGGAGTTGAATCATTTCGACCTCGCGTCGCCCAGCTCGTAGCGCGCTAGACCTAGCTATATCCCCCGCGAAGCCTGGTCTGTAGTGCGCTATAGAGATCATAAAGCCTGGTCTGTAGCTCGCTACAGAGCTCGCGAAGCCTTGTTTGTAGCTCACTGCAGAGCGTTCCTAGCCTGGTCTGTAGCCCGGTCCAGATTTCGGAGGATCCATTCTTCTATCTTTATAACCCGACCCTATCTCGATAAATAGACATAAGGGACCATGTTTTAAGGGAATATCTGATATTTTTAGAGAGAGAAAGTGCCCTAGAGTGAGAGGAGAAATCCCTAAGCTAATAGTTCATCAAAATTTTGTTCACGCCTTGAAATTCAACAAGAAAGCTCACAAGGTGTTCATCTAAGAGGTAAGGTTCCATACCCTAGTTTTAATTTTGAATTTGGGTAGAAGATGGTTGATTGGGAGTATGATTCTTGGGTGTGAGTATTATTTATACATGTATGTACCAATAAGGTTTGTGGGAAGATTGTTGAGCTCAAATTGGTAAACATTGGATTGTGGAGTGAAGGAAATCTTGTGGAAGAACCTTGTAATCAAATTTGCACATCTAGTATTTGATAAAATGCTCAAACGAGCTGAAGCCATGAATATCTTCCTAATATGTGTTCAATTTTGTTATGTCTCAAAATAGATTGGGATTGCTAGGATTTCCGAAACATTGTAGTAATTTAAGAAAAGCTCAAAGCAAGGTATGTTGGCTAAACTACTATCTTAGAATTGAATTCCATGATGTTCCCGTAAGTTTCAAGTATGGTTGGCTCAAGATCATTATTCCCATGTTCTGAGTTGTTCCCAATAAATTCGATTATCCCGAGTAAGCAAAGTGACAAGAATTATGTATTCAAAATGTGTTCTGAATGTTCCAATCACATTATGTTAACCTTCGGGAATGTGTTCAAGAATGATATGTGTATTAAAATGTCATGGCTTTGAGTCGTGTTGCAAATGAGAGTCCATTATGCTTAACTTGGAAATAATACTCCATGCGTCTAAAATTCCTATTGCTCATATGTGTACCTAATGTCTTGATTTGAAATGCCTTGTTGTTGATAATCTATAAGGATGCTTGAAAGTGAAAGAAGTGGGTTGGAGATGTAAAGCGTGGCCACCGGTGCCAATAATGAAAGTTATACTTGTCACCAATGGTGCCAAGGAAATGAAATGATGTGAGAAAGGTTATGAAATGAGCCTTGATTCAACCATTCCAAATTGACTTCGAAAATAGATTTTCCTAAAAGCTTATGTATTCAAGTCATGCCCAAATATGGTAGTTTTAACTAATGCTATGCTTTGTAAGTATTTCCAATGTGTTTTGAACTCTTATATATTCAAGAGTTGAAATTGTGTATTGCCCTTTTGGGGAAAAGTATTTCAAGAATAAATGATGTGTTACTCGTTTATGATTTTAACTTGTGCTTCGATTGCCAATCATTTTACTCCATTTCTCGGAAAGAAATCTATTGTGTTTAAAGTTTTCATTACTAATGAACCTACAGTTGCTATTTCTGGAATATTCTATTTGTTGATATTTTTGATGATGATCCATGAAAGGAAAGAAATGAAAGTGTGGAATAGAAATACGGCTATTGTGCCATGAATTAAGAATCATATGTATGGCCAAGAGGGACAATGAAATAATGATGTTGTAAGTGGTTAAAAGTACCAATGAGGCTATAAATGGTGTGAAAGGTTATGGGTAAATGCAATTGTATTTATGTTTCCCTTGTATGAAAATCAAAAATATTTTTGGGAGTATCGTTAGTCACCGAGGAAGGGTAGGTAATAACCTAACCCCGAAACTACATGTGGCGGTATAGGAGTAATTGAGGGGTAAATCCCCGTATTGATATGATGAAATTATTCCCCTTAATTGGGATGAGATTGATGTGATGATATTATTCTCCTTATTTGGGATGAGATGATTGCTAGAAAAGGGTGATGTCGATCCACACAGCATTGTGGTGAGACGGCCTAGCCGGTCGGGTCGTGATCGGACGCCATGCCGCACACATGGTGGTGATTGTGCTTGCGATTGTGATTGAGATAATGATTGAAGTTTGTGATAGTAATTTTGATTGTGGTTGATGTCTTCGGGTGAGACGGCCTAGCCGATCGGGCCGTGATCGGACTCCGTGCAAAATACACAGTGGTATATCTATATCGGTACTAAAGATCTCCCAACCAAAAATAATATTATCTTCATATTTTGATTATCATCGTCACAGTATTATCTTCGTATTTTTAAAATTGTTATGTTTTAACTTGGAATTTGGATATCATTGATTGTTGATTATTGTTTCCATGGTTTTTCCTTTCTTACATTGGTATTCTATTTTGAAAGAGGACAGTTAGCTTTACATACTAGTACTATTCCATATGTACTAACGTCCCTTTTATCGGGGGCGCTGCATCTTTAATGGATGCAGGTGATTCATCAGCAGGCAGCTTTGGTCCTCGTTAGCAGTCACTCTCTATTCTGCAGGTTTTGGTGAGCCCTACTCTATTCCGGGCCTGATGTTGTACATTGTATTTTGAGGTATTGTCGGGGCCTTGTTGCCGGCACTTCCATATTACTCTTTTATTATACTTAGAGACTCCGTAGACAGGTTGTTAGTGATGTTTGATGTTGGGAATTGAACTAGAAGTGTTGGTTTTTGGCAAACATATTATTTTCATTATATCTATAAACTCGCAATATTTTGAAAATCGTAAATGAATTTCTTTTGAGAAATGGGAAAAGAATGGGGAACATTTCACTCTCCTCATGTATATCTCTTGATATTGATTTTATATTGTTCATGGGTAAGATTGGATAGACGGCATCAAGTAGGCTTGCTCGACCGGGTTATCTCGATTGAGCATCGGTCGCGCTCCCCGAGGTCGGGGCGTGACACCCCAGTAGAGTCGCTAGAGCTTTCACACCTAATTTTTATGGGGAAAGGAGTTTTTTCAATTTAAATGGAATTATTGAAATGGTATTGATTTATTTTAATTAGAGTCACCACTTGGAATAATTATTATGGTATCCCAAGTCACCGGTTTATTTTAAAATCCCAAATCAAGGAAATTGGACTCTATTTAAAGTCTGTGAAACACATAAGACCGAGTAAGGAATTTTATTAACCCGGGTGAAGGTGTTAGCCATTTCCAGATTCCGCGGTTTTAGCGCGGTCGCTTTACAATCATACTTGGCCTGATTAATATTAATTACGTATTTTTTGAATCTATGTGAGTTTTCGCCTTTTACCATTTTTAGTTACTTAATATGGCATTATGGAATTATCTTGAAAACGAACCACGTGTGTGTATCCGTTTTGTTTGGTGTGTAAAGTCATGTCACGTGTACGTGTACACAACTAATGACACTTTATTAATGTTAATATTATTTTGCCCAAAGTTGTGAGAACGCAAACCTTGATTTATTTTTGGGATCATAGCTATGTCACGTGAATGCGTACATAATCATGATAATAAATTAAATCGCGCCTAAAGCATTCTACGAATATTCGTAAAAGGACTAGTTTTCAAAGTTTGGGATTGCGTGTGAAAATTCAAAATTTATGGAATGATGCAGCGTGAAGTGTATCGTTTAACTGATGAGATTTAGCAAACTCAATTATGTTACCCAGTGACTAGGAAAGTTCATAGTTTATTTGGAGAATTTTATCATTTGGGTCCAAAGCCAACGATTACTATTTAAAGTAGTCATGCACCTCAAAACCCGACAAAACTCACAAATTCCGAACACCTATTCTAATATGAGTCCAATCATACCAAAACCATTCAATTCTGACCTCAAATCGTCCTTCAAACCATCAATTTATGTTTTAAATTTTTTTTAACTAAAATCCCCAATTTTTCCAATTCAAATCATTAATCAAACACTAAAATCGAGGTTGGAATCATGAAATAATAACAAATCTGAGTATAAAATACTTACGCCAATTCAAGTGGTGAAAATCCCCTCCAAAATCGCCAAACCCGAGCTACAAAACCTTGTGAGAAAAAGTAACTCAATTCCAAAACAAGTAAAAAAATGCAAAAGGTGTCCCAGCCTGAATCATATCCTAGATGATCCTGAAACTCACGTTTGATAGTCCCAAAATGATCGTTGTGAGATTATACCCAAGATAGCCTTTTGCATCACCCAATTTGGCCTTAAAATGAGGGAGATATGATGTTTTGAAATTTTAAAACAAATCTGAAAATTTCAAGGACATAAATGACATTTTTATAATTACTTACACCAGAAAAAATAACCACTAATAAGAAAATATTCGTTTTAGTACCCAAAACTCATTAGGAACCTCCCGGACACAAATAATATATGCATGATAATCATAAAACACGCTACGAACCTGCTCGCGCACTCAAACACAGAAAAGAGTTCATCTTGACCCGATATTGACCATAGTCAAACTTCGAATCTTTAACTTAACTAGTTTCTCAACTAATAATTCAAAATACACCCCAGCCCCTCGGAACCCCATCAAATCGTACCAAAAAGAACAAATACATTATCCAAACTTATCCAAAGCTTCAAAACACCCACGGGAGCGTCACAACAAAGAATCGAGGATCAAACCGAATAGAATTTCTCTTAAGTTGTTAAATCTTCATTCTTTCAAAGAGTGTCCAAATCACACTTAAACACTTCAGATTACTTCCAAACTTTTCACATATGTTTAATTATATAGACCTATCAAAATTCTTGGTACACCAATTGGAGTCCAATAACGTCTAAGTCAACTCTTGGTCAAACTTATGAACTCTTAAGTTCTTCAAATTACCAACTTTCGACAAATAGTGTCGAATTCTTCAAGGAACCTCCAAAACAAAATTTGAACATACATACAAGTCCAAAATTATCATACGAACCTATCGGAACAATAAAAATCCGATTCCCAGTCCGTTTATCCAAAAGTCAAACCTTGGTCAACTCTTCCAACTTAAAACTTCTAAAATGAGAATCATTCTTCCAAATCAATTCTGAACCGCTCGAAAAACGAAACCAACCATACACGTAAGTTATAATACATAATATAAAGCTACTCAAAGTTCTAAACCACCGAATGACGTTAAAGATCAAAACGACCGGTCAGGTCGTTATAACTAGTCTCTCAACCAATGACCCAAAATATACCCCAAGCCCCTCAGGACCCCTTCCAGTCATACCAATAAGTACAAATATATTATCCAAATTTATCCAAAGACTCGAAGCACCACAAATAACATCAAACCCATAAATCGAAGAACAAATCATTCTCTTAACTTTCAAGCATTTCAACTTCGGCGAACGTATACGAATCACACTTAGACATTCTGGAATACAATCAAACTTTGTACACAAGTTCAATCAACTAAATGAACCTGTCTAAAGTTTCAAAACCACAATAGGAGTCTGATAATACCGAAGTCAACTCCCAATCAAACCTATGAAATCTCCAATTCTTCAAATTGCCAACTTTCGACAAATTGGGGCAAAACCTATTAGTAAAACCGTGTTCAAAAATAGAAAATTTGAAAAGTAAAGATATGTTAGTTCAATAAAAAAAATACAAAATAATTTCGATCCCACAAGTTGTTTGTGTGTCCTTAAGGAATTTAATCCTCTCACAGTTGCCCAAGGTTTTGGATTAATTCTTCCCGGGATAGAACGTAATAACTATTCTTTAATACTAGAAATCGAAATTACAGAACTTCAGCAAACTCAACAAATAGAGCAAATCACACTTGACACTTATATATTTTTTTTTGAAAAATAATGCAACAATGTAGAAAAGATATGAGAAGTGTTTAGATTTATCTGTATGTAAAAATGAAGCCTAGCCTCTAAATTTATAATCAATGAAAGGATGAGATGAAGAGGTGCCACCCAAAAGGTGCCTCTTCCATTTTTTATTTACACCTTTTTAGAAAACTAACAATCCCCCACATGAATGGGGAATGATAATATGTATAAAAGCATGAAAATGCTTCTGTGATTCCATGTGAGGATTAATCGCATCTGGATAAGTAGGTTTTCCTTTGAACTTTCCGTAGTGAATCTATTTCGGATATACTCGATCAATCGGTAGATTCGATATCTTTAAACCTTCGAACTTTGGTGTATACCTAGACAACCATAAGTCAAACAATCAACCCTTACCGTCTTTGGTTCTCCGTATTGTGTTCATTTCATCTATGAACACGACATGGTTCGTAAATGGGTAGAGAATTGGCCCTACAGAAGTTTCCTTGAAGCTTCTTACACATCACACTTACATAGGTGATTCTTAATGTGTTATTCCGTAGATACACTATTTGATATATCCCGTATCAAATATAGAAACCATTAAAAAGACCTAATGTTTTATCCTTGATACTAAATATTATCTCATCATAAGAATGGTCCAAACTTTTATTTGGCAATGTTGAACCGTCATAAATGACTTATTTGATCTCTTGAACCTAGATCTTGGGATTTCCAGTATTCTAAGTATAGTTACAGCCACAATAACTTGTCCTCGACCATAGTCCCATTCTCCTCGATGATCTTTCAACTACCTCTCTAGTTAGGCCTTTTGTAAGTGGATTTGATATATTATCGCTTGACTTCACATAGTCAATTATAATAATTTCCCTAGAGAGTAGTTGTCTAACGGTTTTATATCTTCGTTATATATGAAGATATTTTTCGTTGCAGATAACGCTCCTTGACCTTTCTATTGTCGCTTGACTATCACAATGTATGCATATAGATACCAATAATATAGGCCAAAATGGAATATCTTCAAGATATTCTGGAGCCATTTTGCTTCTTCACCGGCCTTGTCTAAGGCTATAAAATCAGCATCCATAACAGAGCGGGCAATGCACATTTATTTGAATGATTTTCAAGACATTGCACTTCCATTGACTATGAAAATATATCCAATTGTGAATTTAAAAACAGTCAAACTGGTGATTTAATTTGTGTCACTATATCCTTCCATTATCGCAGGATACTTATTCTAGTGCAAAACATAATTTGAGTGTATTTTAAATATCTCAAGACTCGTTTCATTGTCATGACAATTCAATGCAAGTTTCCTTATGTCATAGACTAATACGTCTCAACTTTCTATTGCATATCAGATTATTGACTACACTTAATATAACAATATTATATTATAACAACAACTGAAATAGTTGACATCGGTTGTGGCCATAACTTTTTAATAAATAACACATTTCACAACCACTCTGTCTTTTTCTATCATTTGTATGCTATTTGTTCTTATTCCATACCAAAATACAAGTCTATATGATATGCAAATTATAGAAACTTCATTCAAGAAACAAATCCAACTTGCTATAGATTTTTGTCATTTTCATCGGTCGATTCACCATACTATAGACCAACGTATTAATACATTCGTTCATGAATGGTCATGTCTATATAAAAACATACATACACATCTTTTTGTAATGACCCGACCGGTTGTGTTACCTTTTAGAATCTCATTCCCCTAAATAAGACTCCATGTATATTCTTTTACTGTTTTATGACTTGCGGGGATGGTTAGTTCGAGATTTTGAAGGATTCGGGTTGAAATCGGAATACTTGGTTCCTTAAGTTGGCCTTAAAAGACGAAGTTTGACTTCGGTCAACATTTTGAGTAAACGACCTCGGAATCAGAATTTGACGATTCCAATAGGTTCGTATGGTAATTTCGGACTTGGGCGTATTATGAATGTCCCGTAAGAGTTTCGGTGCCTAATATTGAAAGCTGGTCCCTTGAAGGTTCTTGAAGTTCTTTCAATTTGGTTTAGAATAGGTTTTGGTGATATCGAGGTCTGAATGGAATTTCGAGACCGGGGTTAGTTTTGTAATGTCATTTAAGACTTGCACGCAACATTTGGTGTCAATCCGAGTAGTGTAAGTATGTTTCGGCATTTTGCAAGTAAATGGAAGAACTTAAAGTTCATTTCTTTTTATCCAATTGGTTTGGGGTGTGATTCTTAGTTTTAATGTCATTTTAGGCGTTCCGAGAGTTTGAGCGTGTTTGTTTTATGATTTCAAACTAGTCGGTCTATTCGGGCGTGGCCTCGGGGGCCCCAGGTATCAATCGGACGATGCTCGGACCAAGTTGAAACTTGGGAGCAACAGCTGAAGTTCCCAGTTGTTGGTTTAATAGCAGTTTCACTTGGCCAGCCGCAGGTGCGAGCCAGGAGCCACAGAAGCAAGCAAGCCAAGGCTGCCCAGGATCTGCAGGAGCGAGGAGTTTGGTGCACTTGCGAATGCGCAGGTGCGATGACTGTGACCGCAGAAGCGGTTGTGTCCGCAAGCGCGAAAGTGTCAGCCGCAGGAGCGGTTTTGCAGGAGCGGCCCTGGCTCCACAGGTGCGATGGGCGAGTGGCCAGGCCAGTTCTGAACTTTTGACCGCAGAAGTGAAAGACCCTCCGCAGGTGCGGAAACCGCTGAAGGCAGAATCCTTCATTTAATATGGGACTTAGTCATTTTGGCTCATTTTATTCCATTGTTGGGCGATTCTTGGAGCTCTTAGAGAGGGGATTTTCATCTAACACCTTGAGGTAAGTAATTCCTACCAAATATGAGTCAAATACATAACTTATGGGTAGATTATAACATGTAAATTAGTAAAACTCATGGGTTTAGGAGAAAAACCTAGGTGTTTCTCCTAAAAATGAGATTTAATCATGAAATGCGTTATGGAATCTAGTAAAAATAATATATTTGAGTTCATGAGGTTATGGGTAACAACGTTTTTTCAAAAATTTCCAGAATCAGGGCACGTGGGCCCGGGGCTGAATTTTAAGAATCTTACATTTAGTGTTGGGTAACTTATTTAATAGTTGGAATACAAACTTTTGAGCATGTATTTATTAGTTTATATACAATTTGATTAGTTTTGGGTTGATTCGTCACCAAATTGAGGGTGTGAGCACATTCTTGGAACGGGAAGTAGGCCTTGAAATGAGGTAAGTCTCTTTTCTAACCTTGTAGGAGGGAATTAACCCCATAGGTGAACTTAATCATTATGTGCTTCTATTTGTGGGGGGCTACATACGTACGAAGTGACGAGAGTCTGTGCGTAGCTACTATTCATGCTTATGTCCGGGTAGATTTAGGCTTACACCATATTTTTGTTTGTTGATATCGTTGCTTGTTTATGCTTACTAATTGTTTGGATTAAAGCAGAGGTTGAGGATTTCAATATTGTAAAGGTTCCTAGCTGAATTTCTTATTTTGAAAAAGAATAGAGAAATATTATGATAACTTGAGAAAATCTATATTCAACCGCTTCGCAAGTATATTCCGTGAGCGAGGTAAATTGTCACTACTCTCATGGGAGCGGGTCGTTCGCCTCGGCAGGTTAATTGATGTATCTATGGTTCGGGCCGTTCGACCCTCGGTAGTGCACAGTATATCTATATGTATAATTGGATTGGGTCGTACGTCCTCATCATAATTCGTGTGTAAAAATATTGAAACCCCTTTATATTTAATATTGTTCTATGGACTTGAAAGGTGAAAGGATTACACGAGAGAAATGATGACTTGGTTCTTACTTGAAATGAAAGGATTGTTTGCTTATTTTCCTTCTCTGAGTTCTATTATTATTTTATATATCATGTTTAATTAGAACTTCATACTATTATATTTTTGGCCCGTAGTAAGTGTTGAAGTTGACCCCTCGTCACTACTTCTTCGAAGTTAGACTAGATACTTACTGAGTACATATTGTTTATGTACTCACGCTACACTTCTGCTCTTGATGTGCAGGATTTGAGGCAGGTGCATCTGGTTATCAGTCTGGCGCGCACGCTTGACTTCTGGTCCAAGATCACACAGTGAGCTGCCCTTCCGAGCCGTTCAGCAGCAGTCGGAGTCTCTCTTTTGATTTATTTTCTGCCTATTCTATTTCAGACTTTAGAGTAGAGATCTTTTGTATATTCTACTAGTAGCCCACACACTTGTGACACCAGATTTTGGCACATACTAGTAGACTTATGATTTTGGTTTTACTTCTATGGCCATAAATACATTCAGCTGCTTTCGTTTTATTAGATTAAATCTGTTTTCTCGCTAAACCTATTAAACTAAGGAAAGTTATTTACTTGGGTAAAACTTATTAAAATAGGAAAATCATTAGATTGTTCACTATTGGCTTGCCTATCAATGGTGTTGGGTGACATCACGGCCTAAAATGGAATTGGGCCGTGACAACATGGTATCAGAGCACTAGGTTCACGTAGGTCTCTCAAGTGATGGGCGGGCCTAATAGAGTCTTGCGGATCTGTACGGAGACGTCCTTACTTATATTCGAGAGGCTATAGGGTGCTAGAAAACTACTCTTTATTCATCTCCTATCGTTCAGTTGAAGGTGTACTAAGTTTATTCTCTTATTCTCTCACAGATGGTGAGAACACGCGCGGCAGATGTTCTGGTCCCGGGTGGAGCTGCTCCCCCTGTTGCTAGAGGCCGAGGCAGAGGCCGGGGGAGGGCACCGGCCCGAGGTAGGGGACGAGGACATCCTAGAGTCGCCCCAGTTGCACCACCAGTCGATCCAGTGGAGGATCTCATTGATGAGGAGCAGGGCGAGGTGCCCGCAGTAGAGCCAGCCCCGGTTGATTTCATGTCAGCACCGGGCTTTCAGTAGGTCATGGACCGTATGCTACGGCTCATAGATTCTATGACCCAGGCTGCTTTATTTCCAGCAAACCCAGCCACAGCTTAGGTGGGAGGGGGAGAACAGACCCCTACTGCTCAGGCTCCTGGGCATGCAGCTACAGTATATCAGACCCTGGGCACACTACCCATATGCAGAGCCCAGCCAGTTGCAGCTGTTGTACCTGAGCCCAGACCAGCTGTGACCGGCGAGCCGTAGAAGCTACTGGATAGATGGACCATGCTTCACCCTCCGATCTTTGGGGGTGAGAAACATGAGTATCCCCAGGACTTCATTGATAGGTGCAGGGACAAACTACACAACATGAGCATATTGGAGTCTCACAGGGTGGATTTCACTACCTTTCAGTTATAGGGCAAAGCACGTAGGCGGTGGAAGCCTTATCTCCTTGGCAGACCAGCAGGTTCTCCTCCCATGACTTGGGACCAGTTCACACGCCTATTCTTGGACAGGTATATTCTGCCCTCCTAGAGGGAAGAGTTGCGTAGTCAGTTTGAGCAGCTCGAGCAGGGTCAAATGTCAGTGACCGATTATGAGGCGAGATTCTCTGAGTTGTCCCACCACGCACGTATGATACTTCCTACCGATGCAGAGAGGGTGCAAAGGTTTGTTACGGGATTGCACTCTAGTATTCGGGCTAGTATGGCTCGGGAGGTTGAGATGTGGACTTCTTATCAGATGGTAATGGAGACTATTCGGAGGATTGAGGGTTACCGTCAAAGGGGTAGAGAGCAGATGCATCGGGATAAGAGGTCCCATTTTTCTGGAGAGTTCAGAGGTGCCCCAGCTGGGGGAAGAGGTAAATTTGGGAGGGGTCAGCCCAGCAGGCCCCCATATTCAGCACCACCACCTCTTCGGGGTGTTCCAGTGCGACCCTACATCAATGCTATGTCGGAGAGTTCTTACCGCCCGCCAGCTATTCAGGGTTCTTCTAGTGGGTACTCCGGTTATCAGGGTTCTTCGAGTGCCTATTTCAATGCCATGCCAGAGAGTTCATACCGCCCACCCGCTCTTCAGGGTTCTCCCAGTGGGTATTCGGGCCATCCGGGTTAGACTTTAGGGCAGTAGTCCACTTCTTTGAGAGGTTGTTATGAGTGCGGGGATCCTAGTCACATGAAGAGACATTGCCCAGACTTCGGGGCAAGGCAGTGTAGCAGGGTCAGCAGCCCATGATTACAAAACTAGTAGCCGCACTAGCCGTCCGTCCACCCAGAGGTAGGTGGGAAAGTGGGTAGGGGCCATCCTAGAGGTGGAGGTCAGGCAGGTGGGGGCCAGCCAGGTGGCGCTCCATCCCGATTCTATGCTTTTTCGGCCAGACCAGATGTAGCGGCCTCAAATGTTGTGATCACAGGTATTATTTCTGTCTGCGGTAGGGAAGCTTCAGTACTATTTGATCCAGGGTCTACCTATTCGTATATATCATCTATGTTTTCTCATTTTTTGGATATTCCTCGTGAGTCCTTGGGTACTCCTGTTTATGTGTCAACTTCTGTAGGCAATTCTGTTGTTGTGGATCGGACCTATCGGTCCTGTGTGGTCACATTCTGTGGATACGAGACTAGAGCGGATCTTTTGTTGCTTGATATGACCGACTTTGAGGTCATCCTGGGCATGGACTGGCTATCCCTATATCATGCCATCCTTGATTGCCATGCCAAGACTGTTTCCTTAGCGATGCCAGAGTTGCCTAGATTAGAGTGGAAGGGTTCGTCTGTCAGTACATCTAGTCAGGTTATCTCTTTTATGAAGGCTCGACACATGGTCGAGAAGGGTTGTTTGGCTTATCTAGCCTATGTTTGGGATACTACTGCAGAGTCTCCCGCGATTGATTCAGTACCAGTAGTTCGGGAGTTCTCCGATGTGTTTCCTTTTGATCTTCCAGGCATGCCGCCAGATCATGATATCGACTTCTGTGTTGACTTGGCTCCAGGTACCTAGCCTATATCTATCCCACCGTACCATATGGCTCCGAAAGAGTTAAAGGAGTTGAAGGAGCAGCTTGAAGAGTTGCTAGCAAAGGGGTTCGTCAGGCAAAGTGTATCACCTTGGGGTGCCCCAGTGCTATTTGTAAAGAATAAAGATGGGACTATGTGGATGTGCATTGATTACCGCCAGTTGAACAAAGCTACCATTAAGAACAAGTACCCGATGCTGTGTATCGATGATTTGTTTGACCAGTTGCAAGGTGCTAGGGTGTTCTCTAAGATCGACTTGAAGTCAAGGTACCATCAGTTGAAGATTCGGGACTCGGATGTTCTAAAGATTGCTTTTCGTACTAGATATGACCATTATGAGTTTCTAGTGATGTCCTTTGGCTTGACTAATGCCCCAGCGGCATTTATGGACTTGATGAACAGGGTGTTCAGGCCTTATATTGATTCGTATGTCATTGTCTTCATTGATGACATTTTGATTTACTCACGTCGCATGGAGGAGCACGAGCAGCACTTGAGAGTGTTGCTTCAGACCTTGCGGGAACAGAAGCTATAAGCTAAGTTCTCCAAGTGTGAGTTTGGATTAGATTTTGTGGCATTCTTGGGGCATGTTGTATCAGGCGAGGGTATTAAGATGGATCCCAAGAAGATTGAGGTAGTTCAGAGTTGGCCTCGTCCTACTTCGGCGACTGAGATCAAGAGCTTCTTGAGGTTAGTAGGTTATTATCGTCGGTTCGTGGAGGGCTTCTCATCTATTGCAGGATCTTTGACTAGATTGACCCAGAAGGATGCTCAGTTTCGTTGGTCCGATGATTGTGAGACGATCTTCTAGAAGCTCAAGACAGCTTTGACTACAGCACCAGTCCTAGTGTTGCCTTCCGATTTGGGGATGTATGTTCTGTATTGCGATGCTTCATGTGTTGTCTTGGGTTGTGTCTTGATATAGGAGGGGCGAGTTATTGCATATGCTGCATGTCAGCTGAATCCCCATGAGAAGAACTATCTTGTGCATGATTTGGAGTTTGTCGCGATTGTTCATGCTCTTAAGATCAGGAGGCATTATCTTTATGGGGTGTTTTGTGAGGTTTACACTGATCATCACAGCTTGCAGTATTTGTTCAAGCAAAGGGATCTCAATTTGAGGCAGCGTAGGTGGCTTGAGTTACTGAAGAACTATGACATCACCATTCTTTATCATCCAGGCAAGGAGAATGTGGTCCTAGATGCCTTGAGCAGGAAGGCTGAGACTATGGGTAGCTTGGCATTCATTTCAGTGGAGGAGAGACCACTAGCCTTGGACATTTAGTCTTTGGCTAACAAACTTGTGAGGTTGGATATTTCAGAGCCCAGCCGAGTTCTTGCATGTGTCATTGCCCAGTCCTCACTATTGGATCGGATCAAGGCTCGACAGTTTGATGATCCGCACTTGACGGTTTTCAGAGAGACGGCACTGCAGGGTAGTGCCAAGGAGGTTTCTATCAGCGAGGATGGTGTTCTGCGACTCCAGGGTCGTCTATGTGTTCCAAATATTGATGGCTTGAGGGAGAGGATTCTAGAGGAGGCGCATAGTTCTCGATATTCCATTCATCCAGGTGCTACGAAGATGTACCGTGACCTGAGGTAGCATTATTGGTAGCGGCGGATGAAGAAAGACATAGTTGAGTATGTAGCCAGATGCCTAAATTGCCAGCAGGTTAAGTATGAGCACCAGAGGCCAAGAGGCCTACTCCAGCAGATGACTATACCTGAGTGGAAGTGGGAGCGCATTACTATGGACTTCGTAGTTGGGTTGCCGTGGACCTTGCGGAAGTTTGATACAGTTTGGGTCATTGTAGACCGATTGACCAAGTCGGCACATTTCATTCCTGTGATGACTGCGTATATTTTAGAGAGATTGGCCTAGATTTATATCTACGAGATAGTTCGGCTGCATGGTGTGCATGTTTCCATCATATCAGACAGAGGTCCTCAGTTTACTTCGCATTTCTGGAGAGCAGTACAGAGTGAATTGGGGACCCGTGTAGAGTTCAGCACCGCCTTTCATCCACAGACCGACGGGCAGTCGGAGCGGACAGTTCAGATCTTGGAAGACATGCTCAGAGCATGTGTGATTGACTTTGGGGGACAATGGGATCGGTTCTTGCCGTTGGCCAAGTTTTCTTACAACAACAGTTACCAGTCCAGTATTTGAGTCTTTATATGGTCGGCGATGTCGTTCCCCCCATCGGGTGGCTTGAGCCCGGCGAGGCTAAGTTATATGGTACTGATTTGGTGAAGTATGCCTTGGAAAAGGTAAAGTAGATTTAGGAGGGACTTCGCATAGCACAGTCCAAACATATATTTATGCGGACCAGAAGCCGCGTGACTTATCATTTATGGTAGGCGAGAAGGTTCTCTTGAAAGTCTCGCCGATGAAGGGGATCATGAGATTTGGGAAGAAGGATAAGTTGAGCCCAAGGTTTATAGGCTCATTTGAGGTGTTGAGACGAGTTGGAGAGGTTACTTATGAGCTTGCCTTGCCTCCCAGTCTATCGGGAGTTCATCTGGTCTTCCACGTATCTATGCTCCGGAGGTATCATGTCGACTTGTCACATGTGTTAGACTTCAGCACGATTCAGTTAGATGAGAATTTGGGTTATGAAAAGGAGCCAGTTTCCATTGTTGATAGGTAGGATTGCCAGTTGAGGTCCAAGAGGATTTTCGTGGTAAAGGTTCAATGGAGGGGCCAACCAGTCGAGGAGGCGACTTGGGAGTCCGAGGAGGACATGCAGAGCAGATACCCATACTTATTCAGCACTCCAGGTATGATTCTAGACCCGTTCGAGGACGAACGTTTGTTTAAGAGGTGGAGAATGTAACGACCCGACCGGTCGTTTTGCTTTTTAGAACCTTGTTCCCCTAAATAAGACTCCAAGTATATGCTTTTACCGTTTTATGACTTGTGAGGATGGTTAGTTCGAGATTTGGAAGGGTTCGGGTTGAAATCGGAACACTTGGTTCCTTAAGTTGGCCTTAAAAGGCTAAGTTTGACTTCGGTCAACATTTTGAGTAAACAACCTCAGAATCAGGATTTGACGGTTCCAACAGGTTTGTATGGTGATTTCGGACTTGGGCGTATGCTCGGACCGGGTTGTGAATGACCCGGGAGTATTTCGGTGCCTAATATTGAAAGTTGGTCCCTTGAAGGTTCTTGAAGACTTTCAATTTGGTTTAGAATAGGTTTTGATGATATCGAGGTTCGGATGGAATTTCGAGACCGGGGTTAGTTTTGTAATATCATTTAAGACTTGCCCGCAAAATATAGTGTCAATCTGAGTAGTGTAAGTACATTTCGGCGCTTTGGGAGTAAATTGAAGAACTTAAAGTTCATATTTTTTGATCCAATTGGTTTGGGGTGTGATTCTTAGTTTTAATGTCATTTTGGGCATTCCGAGAGTTTGAGCGGGTCCGTTTTATGATTTTAAACTTGTCAGTATATTTGGGTAGGGCCTCAGGGGCCCCAGGTATCGATCGGATGAGGGTCGGACCAAGTTGAAACTAGGAGCAACAGCTGAAATTCCCAGCTACTGGTGTAATCGCACCTACACTTGGCCAGCCACAGGTGCGAGCTAGGAGCCGTAGAAGCGAGCAAGCCAAGGCTGCCTGGGATCCGCAGGAGCGAGGAGTTTGGCGCACCTGCGAACGCGCAGGTGCGATGACTGTGACCGCAGAAGCGGTTGTGTCCGCAGGCGCGAAAGCGTCGGCCACAGGAGCGGTTGCGCAGGAGCGGCCCTGGCTCCGCAAGTGCAATGGGCGAGTGGCCTTGCCGGCTCTGCAGAAGTGGACTTTTGACCGCAGAAGTGGTCCCGCAGAAGCTGAAGTCCCTCCGCAGGTGCGAAAACCGCTGAAGGCAGAATCCTTCATTTAATACGGGACTTAATCATTTTGGCTCATTTTATTCCATTGTTGGGCGATTCTTGGAGCTTTTAGAGAGGGGATTTTCATCTAACACCTTCAGGAAAGTAATTCCCACAAATATAAGTCAAACATATAACTTATGGGTAGATTATAACATGTAAATTAGTGGAAATCATGGGTTTAGGAGAAAAACCTAGGTTTTTATAAAAATGAGATTTAGTCATGAAATTTGTTATGGAATCTAGTAAAAATCATTTATTTGAGTTCATGAGGTTATGGGTAACAACTTTCTTTGCAAATTTCCGGAATCCGGGCACGTGGGCCCGGGGTGAATTTTAAAAATCTTACATTTAGGGTTGGGTAACCTCTTTAATAGTTGGAATACGAACTTTTGAGCATGTATTGATTAGTTTTGGGTTGATTCGGTACCAGATTGAGGGTGTGAGCACATTCTTGGACCGGAAAGTAGGCATTGAAACAAGGTATGTCTCTTTTCTAACCTTGTTAGAGGGAATTAACCCGATGGGTGAACTTAATCTTTATGTACTTCTATTTGTGGGGTGCTACGTATGTACGAAGTGACGAGAGTCCGTGCGTAGCTACTATTCATGTTTATGTCCGAGTAGATTTAGGCTTACACCATAATTTTTTTGTTGATACCGTTGCTTGTTTATGCTTACTAATTGTTTGGATTAAAGCAGATGTTGAGGATTTCAATATTTTAAAGGTTCCTAGCTGAATTTCTTATTTTGAAAAGGAATAGAGAAATATTATGATAACTTGAGAAAATCTATATTCAACCGCTTCGCAAGTATATTCTGCGAGCGGGGTAAATTTTCACTACTCTCATGGGAGCGGGTCGTTCGCCTCGGCAGGTTAATTGATGTATCTATGATTCGGGTCGTTCGACTCTCGGTAGTGCACAGTATATTTATATGTATAATTAGATCGGGTCGTACGTCCTCGTCATAATTCGTGTGTAAAGATATTGAAACCCCTTTATATTTAATATTGTTCTATGGACTTGAAAGGTGAAAGGATTACACGAGAGAAATGATGACTTGGTTCTTACTTGAAATGAAAGGATTGTTTGTTTATTTTCCTTCTCTGAGTTCTATTATTATTTTATATATCATGTTTAATTAGAACTTCATACTATTATATTTTTGGCCCGTAGTAAGTGTCGAAGTTGACCCCTCGTCACTACTTCTTCGAAGTCAGACTAGATACTTACTGAGTACATATTGTTTATGTACTCACGCTACACTTCTGCTCTTGATGTGCAAGATTTGAGGCAGGTGCATCTGGTTATCAGTCTGGCGCGCACGCTTGACTTCTGGTCCGAGATCACACAGTGAGTTGCCCTTCCGAGCCGTTCAGCAGCAGTCGGAGTCTCTCTTTTGATTTATTTTCTACCTATTCTATTTCAGACAGTAGAGTAGAGATCTTTTGTATATTCTACTAGTAGCCCACACACTTGTGATACCAGATTTTGGCACACACTAGTAGACTTGTGATTTTGGTTTTACTTCTATGGCCATAAATACATTCAGCTGCTTTCGTTTTATTAGATTAAATCTGTTTTCTCACTAAACCTATTAAACTAAGGAAAGTTATTTACTTGGGAAAAACTTATTAAAATAGGAAAATCATTAGATTGTTCACTGTTGGCTTGCCTAGCAATGGTGTTGGGCGCTATCACGGCCTAAAATGGAATTGGGTCGTGACACTTTTCATGAAAAGTTACAACCTTTCAAGTGACACCTTTTCATAAAAGAAGTAAACATTATAAGAAGAACACAAACTTTCTGGAAAGGCACGTGAATAACATTCGAATTGCTAGTTTCATTAACTAGTTATCATTAAAACTGAACAAGTAATTCACTGACTACCATATTAACATCCATTAAGGATTCGTAGGCTTCGATTAATCATATCATCTAGTTCTTCTAAATTGTACTAGAGGAGGGAAGGCCCATGCTCAGCATAGGCCCAACACTTAATTACAAAAATAATTTTCTTAATTATATTACTTCAATTATTTTGTAAAAATCACTCATGTTAATTTAAATAATATATTTAAAGATGGAGATTTTATATGCATCTTTATTCAATAAAAATATTACATTTCCGAGCTAACTATCTGATTTTAAACTACTTTTGTTGGAATTGAACATCAACTTTTAAGACCGTTGATAATCTGATTTCGAAGGTACTGAAAATGTTGCAGCTAATTAATAAAGTGCAAAATGAATATTAAAATGGGGCCCACCTTTCGGAAAGTTGTTCATATTTCTAGAGGATACGCACAAAATTACGCAAAGTGATGTGGTTTATTCGTCCAAAATAGTAAAATCACTTGTTTTTTCACTTTTTATTTAATTTTTCAAGCGTTGGGTTACATAATGTTTTATGTTTTAATATAGTAAAATCCTTTAGTTTGTATTTGTTTCTATCTATCTTTATTTTAAATTGCTGATCTAATTTAGACATTATAAATAAATTTGTGATTTTAATTTGTTATTGAACTTTTTGTAAGACTTGAAAATATGAATGGCACATTCTTATATATTCTCATTTCTGAGGTATTTGGCTTTATTTCTCTCATTTATTACAAATTATGAAGATTGTATCATTTCTTTTAGTTGGATGATCTTTCTTTTAGAGTGTCTTTTTCTACAATTTTGTGTAAATATGATACAACTGTCGGTTACCCAGTGACGTAATTTTTACGATTTCCTATGATATGCTAGCTCTCCTTCTTTTTGTTATGCTTTGAATTAGACAAACATTTTATTGTAGCGACTCAACATACAAACAATCATCATTCACCATAATATAAACAGTAGTATTGTTTTAAATATAAATGTTACGTGACTTATAAAGAATGCAAAGGCTTATCAATGCGGTTATCCTCACATTACTCATTTATCGAAAACTTATATTTTTATTTTTAAATTTGTTTCTCTGAATGTAAAGTTATGAAAAAAGTGCTTCAATATTTTTAATTGAAAAAACCTCATTCCATGTGTTTCATTCAAATAAATATATTCTATTTCTTAAATCTTTTAAACTTATTTCAAATATAAATAAATCATATTTTATAGATATATTCTGATGTTCAATAACCACGAAATATTCTACCATTGAAGAGAGATTGTTAATTTTTCCAATATCACAACAAAAATGTAAACCAAATGGATGGTTCCAACATATTAACCCAATGGATTTATTGATCTTTTGTAAATGAATTTGTAAACCAACTAACAAAGAACGCCTAATGATGATTAATTTTTTTTTCTCAATGAGCTGTTTTAACTATTTGTGTTCAAGTGCAATTCAATTAAATCAACTACAACAATACTTTTAAATTTATTTTCGATACTTTACGATAACGGGTACTTGATTTTATTTTTCACCAATGTATTTTTAATACATCCGGAAAGCAGGCTTCCCCCCCAAAACATTGATTTTTTTTTTTCATGACCTTGATAAATGTGGAAATATAATTTTTTTTTTAAATTTTCTCTTTCTTTGTATTTTCACTAAAAGAAACACTTTTGGAAATTTAAAAAAATTTCTTAAGATTTTTTAAATGAAACAGTTTGACAACTTTTTTTCTTTTTAACTTTTGTTATGTGTGACTTATTTGTTAGCTCAACGGTACTTTATAATTTAACTTAAATTTTAAATGTTAAATTATTTGTTCTTTTTAACTTAAATGTTAGCAATTTAAGTTACTTTTTTCGGTTTCACAATTCAAAAGTCATGAGTTAAGTTAATATGAAGTTAACCTACCTTTAATTTGTTAATAAGAAGCTAACCTACTTTTAACCAAGATTATAGACTTCCTGTCCAAATATTCCAGTTAAATAACTTCTAATAAATATGTAATTATTAAAGTCTCATATTTAGTTTTAGGGAGTAGCGTTTATGTTTAATTAGGAAAGCTTTAGATTATCCAAATTAATGGGTTGGGGAATGATGGATTGAAAAGTTAATGGTCCCAACCGTTTCCACGTATAGTTAATACTACTAGATAAGCATCGCCCGTGCACAAATACGGGCAACAATTTCAGGTTTGATGTAATTCTTTTGTATGTTGGATATTGGTGCATTCCCTAATTCCTAAATCCTAATAGTAATACATTTTGCTATTATCTTTGTTTTAAAGAGCTTATTTTATTTCTTCCAATTTCGAGCAAAGGTTTATATTGAATGCACTTAATAGGAAATTAAATTTCAGTAGCTTTGTCCCAGAGCAGTAAGAATAATCATGGAAGCAACTTTCTTTCCTCGGTTGTTCCTTCCTAATTTATTTTTAGGTTTTGCTGTTTTTTGGGGGGGGTTTACTTTTATTTACTCCATTCTTTTTAACATCTCCCTTTACTTTTTCTAGGATCCTCCCATTTAACAACTTAACATAAATATAGTGTGAAATACTTTTTTCACTTTACACTTACACTTTTTTGAAAAAATGTAAGTTACAAATTACCAGTTTGCTTCGTTTAACTGAAACTTTTCTAACTAAATATATATTACGATAAATTTTGGAACCCATATATAGCTAATTGAACAAACAAATATATGAAGAAAGTTTCTTTTGCTCTTTTATTTAATTGTAGTTTCAATATGTTATCCGAAAATTTCTTCAAATCTAAATTAAAATGTACTTTGATTGAACTTCCCTTTCTAGACTAATCAAATCTTGTTTATGCCTTTCTTCACCAAAAATATTCTATATTCAAGAAACTTCAAAAGTATAATAAGCTACAAGTTTTTTTGCATTAATAAATAAATAAGTAATGAACTTAATTAAATGTAAACATAACCTCGATAATCTAAAAATCAGATTCTAATATTGAAATGCTTGTAAACTTTCTTTCAAAATAAGATCGTACAAAATATATTGAAAGTTTTAACAAACATAATTTATTATTATAAACATAAATTAATGAGTTGAGCTTAACGAAAGGAATGACGATTTATATCGTTGATCCCAACTTATTTGGGACTGAGGTATAATAGTTGTTATTATTATTGTTGCGGTAAACGTTTCTTGTCCTTTAAAATGCATGTTATGAAATGACATTTTTCTCCCTTTTTTTTTATTTAGCTGGAATCTTTTTAGTTCAATTTGTATTATGCTAACAATATTGAGTTAAAAAATCTTTAATTGGTGATTATTAACCAAGTTTTTTGCTAAACTAAGTAAGACATTGATTAGTTATGTTCATTTTTATGATGATACTAAATTTAAGTTAACTCGTAAATAAGCATACTAATTAATTAAAATTTTGAACCTCTAGTATAACAAAGTAACATTTTAATAATAAAATTAGCTTTGTTAACATATGAAACCAACACAATCTATCAATAAAAAAATCAAGTTTTTGTGATACTATTACAAGAAATACCAAAAAAATTAATAATAATTTAAAATGTGATATGGCTACACATACGTGAAAGAAGACAACAACAACAACAACAACCCAGTAGAATTCCATTAATGGGGTCTGGGGAGGGTAGTGTGTACGCAGACCTTACCCCTACCCCGAAGGAGTAGAGAGGCTATTTTCGAAAGACCCCCGGCTCAAAAAAATTCAGATGCAAAGCAATACCATAAAATTCAGAAGAAAGATACAAAGCAAAGGGAGAGGGGAGACAAAGAGAAGGGGGACAATATTAGTACCGCCACAACAATCATAAGAAAAATAAGAATACCTTGAAATCCAGAGGAAAGATGCAAAGCAAAAGCGATAGCTAGTAAATAGGACATATACTAAAAA